>QJNU01000179.1:0-122014 GCA_004154915.1 Monosporascus ibericus
CAGCCCATCAACGCCCCACCTCCAATTTGAGGCTATCGCCAAACCATCTATATACTTCAAATATGAATAACTTAACAACCACTTAAGCAATCCACTTCGGACTTTAACGTAATCGCACTGTTATACAATTAGGATCATCAATGTCGTATTCGCTTTCCTCCTTTCCTTCGTCTTTGGCTTTATTTTGCGGAGTGATAACGGAGGGTCCTGGCGTAATGCTTTTTAACCCTGCCTTTATTTCCTTAACGTTCTTTAACCGTACCAATTCGTGATTGGGATTAGCTTTTACCTTCTTTAGCTTTTTCGGACGTGCCTTTTTAAGGGCTGAAGTTAATTGGTTATTATGATTTTCGAAAGCGGTTAATTCGCTGTTAGAAAGGTTAAGTATTTTGCTTACCTTCCGGAAAAGGAGCCAAGCGGTAAGTTTTCCGAAGGCTGGGTTAACCTTAATTAAGGTATTTTTGAGGATTTTTAAATCCTTTAAAGATTTAGGTATATTAAGATTTATTAACGCGATTGGTTGGAGAAAATCGGGCTATTGTGGGATAATAAACGATTCGGTAACCGGTATGTTTCCCGTATCGTTTTTTTTTATATATCGGCTTTTCAAAGCCTTATTCCGATTAACGGGTTATATTCTTAAAACCTTAAAGCCTTGTTTAATGCATTGTAAAACCCCCATAACCTTTTTCCAGGCCGTGGCGAGCGCTTATAAGTTTATCTTATTTATTGCTTCCGAAGCTTTTCCGTAGTAACGTTCCCGGAATTAATAACGGAATTTGCGCTTTAAAGTGGAAAAGATACCCATATTAAGCGGTTGCTATACGTACGATAAATGTAAGGGCAAAAAGACGATATATACTTTATTAATTAAGTAGGTTCGTATAAATATTTCGGTTATATAGCTATTATGGCCGTCGATGATAAAAAGCCGTTATTCCGAAAGATTAGCAGGCTTGGTATAAAGGATAAATACTTTTTGTAATTATTTTAACCTAATATCGGTATTAGTTTAACTATTTGGAGACGTCGTAGAGTACTAGTTTTTATATGGTTGATTTTCCGTATCGGGAAATTATTATTTTTATACGTTAATATCGTTAAATATGATTAACGGAGGAAAAGCGCGCCCGTTTGCGCTGACGCAGGTTATAACCGATATCTAGGCGCGTTTGAAGGTATTTTTTAAAAGGATGAACTTCTTAAAGGCTTTACCTAGTACGAAAGAATTTTTTCTTATACCTTTCATTATTCCGAATTCGTCCGCGTTGTATTTATTCCGGGAATATATCTTCCGTATTTCCGGCAAGGTTAACCGGTCGAATAATACCGTATAAGTGGTTTCCGTAACCCCGTTCAACCGCCGATAATCGATAACCCGACCTTTAAAAGTCCTGAGTTTATGATGGCGTCGAAGAAATCGCGTTACTTACTTCCTTCCTAGCCGTTCGGGACTGCCGGACTTAATAAGGAGGCGTTATGCGTACGTACGAAATCGAGTATAAGGAGGAGCGTACCCAAGCTGGCCCTAAATCACGATCTATTTAGCTAAATTGTTTTCCAGGACCTTGGATACCTTTTGACAGTCCTCGTTACGCTTCTCCCGGGTCCGTATGCCTTTAATTTTGCGGCGAAGATAAGTACGTTCAACCTGGTGTAGCTTTGAGGCCGTTCGAATGGACCTTCCATTTGCGACGTTATCAATCGCCTTTACAGCACGGAATTGAATAGCAAGGCTCATGTCATTAGAACCGCCAGAATCTGAGGATTAAAATGGTATGCTTCTTTTTCCAAGAAGACGTTGTTTGATGGAGATATATATTGTTGAAGTTGGGGTCAGTGCTTAGGGTGTCTCGAATATTCGGTGGGGCGTTGATGGGCTGGGGCGTTGATCGGGTGTTTGACTTATTTAGACATCCGTAGATAGCTCAGTATGTGGATTCGGTATATACTTTAGATCCTGTGATCATGAGAAAATGAGAAGTCTTGCAGCGATATCAGGAGCACTCTGCGTTTCAGTGGCGCTTGTCGTTGCTCTCCCACAGGAGAAGCTGGCGACAGAAAGAAGAAGAACCGACAACGCTGGCCTATATCTGCTATCCCGGCGTGAGAACGAAGGTCTTGCGTCCAAGATAACCCAAGCAGAAGCCTCAGGGGCGAATCCTGAAGCTGCCTGCGCGGCGGCTCAGGCCGCTCTTGGGGAGACGATCGTCCAGACGCAACCCCTGATTCAGACTGACGTTGAAAACAACTGGTACGCAAAGTTCTCCATGGTGGCTCTCTGCGTCACCACTTCAATGTAGTAACAACAAGCCAGGTCTCAGACATGCATTGCGGAGCCTCGCTGTATTTTCCAGCCTGCGTCAGCCAGCGATGTGGGTAAGCTGGTCCAGATCCTCGACGACCACCAGGTCAAATTCGCCGTCAGAAGTGGCGGCCATTCGCCAAACCCCGGCTGGTCTAGCATTGGAGATGCCGGTGTCCTTTTCGACATGTCAGCGATGAGTACCATAAGCTTGTCAGAGGACGGCAAGGTTGTTTCTGTTGGTCCCGGCGCACGATGGGGACAAGTTTCAACAGCCGCGGACTCGAAAGGGGTCACGGTGGTCGGAGGACGAGAGCCAGCAATTGGCGTCGGGGGGCTTACCCTTGGGGGTAAGAAACCCTTCCCTGTGGCCTTCGCCGAGTTGAGCTTAACTCTCTGTCTCCCAGGCGGTAACTTTTACCTGACATCCGAGTTCGGCCTAGCTGCTGATAATGTGAAGAATTTCGAGGTATAATTAGGTTTCTTATCGGCCGATGTTGCCACGAAGCGTTTTGTATGCTTAGAATCGGCTGTTTTCACAGGCCGTTCTCGCTGATGGCACCATCATAAACGCCAACGCGGATGAGAACTCGGATTTGTTCTGGTCCCTGAAAGGTGGCGGTCCAAGCTTCGGCATTGTGACGAGGTATGACCTTTCCACCGTGCCTGTGTACGATCTTTGGTATGCAGCATACCTGTACACCCCAGATCAGGCGCTCGAACTTCTCGATGCCATGGCTCAGTGGCAGAAAGGGGGCGCATCGGACCTGCGGTCGAGCGTCGTCTTCTCGATAGGGCTAGATTCGGCATTGGTTCTCATGACGTACAGTGCACAAGCAGAGAGTCCGGCAGCTTTTGGCCCCTTCTACCAGATTAAGCCACTCACAATCGCGATCCCACCAACAAATGACACTGTTCGCTCCCTCCACGATCCCACAAGCAGCGGCTTTGCACCAACGCCCGGGCGGTAAGTCGTTTAACTTCATAAGTGTAATTGTGTTCGACTACTTCTAAACCACTTCAGACATGACTACCGGGCCGTCAGCTCGCAAGTCGACGCCCAGCTGTACAAAGATGTTTACGAGTTCTGGCTGGTGGAGGCTACTGCCGTTCACGAAGCTACTGGAGCTAATC
The DNA here is from genome assembly GCA_004154915.1 of Monosporascus ibericus. NCBI lineage: Eukaryota > Fungi > Ascomycota > Sordariomycetes > Xylariales > Monosporascus > Monosporascus ibericus. The sequence goes on from QJNU01000179.1 coordinate 3,440, forward strand.
AGACATTCGTGATCCAGCATGTCTCCAGGAATGTAGCCCAGCAGGGGGTCGGTAAGGGAGGCAATCCGCTAGGTCTGCCCCTGAGGGACCACCAATGTGGGTGATTCCTGTCTCTGTGGCTTAAATTTGATCTGCCACACGCTAACATACATGTATAGGGTGGACCAGTTTGGTAGACGGGCTAGATGAAGAGGATGACGAACTAGCGCGATCAGTGTCGATCACTACGACTGCGCGCTGGAGGGAACTCTCCCAGGAGCGAGGCCTTGACATCGACTTCCTCTACATGAACGATGCGTCCCGTGATCAAAGTCCCCTTGCCTCTTACGGCGAGGAGAACGTTCAGAAGCTGAAGGACGTGGCACTCAAGTATGACCCAACCCAGCTATTCCAGAATTTACTGAACGGTCGCTTCTTGCTGTCTAAACTGTGATATCTCACGGGAGGGATCTGCACTTTGAATGTTTCGGCAGTAAGACGGAGGGTTTACGCTAAATATAAATCTAATTCTAATATAAATTGCACGGTCAAATTCAATAAGCTGTTCGGTTAACTTCTAATTTTAAGTATGCAAATTTTAATGTCAAGTTTCACACCACCTTACCAGATGCACCACCTCACAGCATGATTTTTAGCACATTCTAACTACCGGACTTCAATTATCTATTTTTCACTACTAATAACAACGAACGGCTTACAAAAAAGCGGGAATAAACCTAGCTATTTAGGCTAAAAAACCGGACCTGAAAATTAATTCTGCGATATTTGATTGTATATTGAATTGGGACGGGGTGATTTGGTCCTGATCAGTGCATATTCGATGAGAGTGTCTCGATTAAGCCCGCGGTTTAAGAGATAATGAAGGCAACGTAAACTGTATTGTGTGGTGTTAAATCCATGTATGAAGCGATAATAAGTGTCTCCTCTTTCTGGGGTTGCGCCCAACGAAAAATGAACTTTTAGAAATACATGACTGGTGATGATTAATTGATCGGTAAAGCCATATACCCGGCTTTGCACCCTGTACCATTTTAACCTTTTTTTTTCGAGATAAAATCGTTCTCGATTTATCTTAAGAAATAAATGCTAACGTAACTAATTTCTAACGCCATAAGTAAAGGAATATATCTAAAATATATTAATTAATTTAGTTAACGTTTGTACGGTTTATTTTTTTATTTTTTTTAACTTAGGATTTTATTTTTAACGTTTTGTTAATTTATTCCGTTATTTAACCTTTTTTTTTATCTTTTTAAGCTTTATTTTATTTTGCCTTTTTTGCGATCGAGTTTTTGTATTTAAGTTAACCAAGTTAACCTTACGGAAAATATGGTTTAAGTTATTTTTTTATAATTTGGTATATATTTTTTAATTATTTGTACGGTATATTGTATTAACCTTTTGTTATTATTCGAACTTTTTAATTATTAAGGGGTAGTTATAATTTATATTTCGGCTTAAATAATAACTTTTTGGAAACCGGATCGGATTAAGTAATTTACAAAATAAAGGGAGAAAGTATAAATATTTTAAAGGCTTATCTTAATTAATTAGTAGGTATATAAGGTTAAGGGGTACAAAATTTAATAGTTAATGTTTTAGTTAGTAAGTTATTGGTTTTTTTGGTCGGTTACTTTATCGGTCGTGGTTATTTACCTTCCATAGGACGAAATAATTAATTGGATTCCGGATTATCGGTTTTTTTTAGATCGTTAACTTCCTTTTTTAATAATAAAGATAAAAATCTTTTAGGCCATAATTTTATAAGCCTTTTAATATTATTATTATTTAATTTCAAATTTAAATACCTTTTAATTATGTTAATTATTTTAAACTTTATAATAATTTCGTTTTATTTAATTAATTCGTTTAGGTTATTATTTCCTTATTTTAAAAAATTACGCGTAATAATATAAAATATATAAACTATTTATAAATTATAAGTATAATATTTAACTTAAATAGATATCCTTATGATTATTATACGGGTAAAAGAATTATTAAGTTTTGATTTTATCCAGGTTTTTTGGTATAATTATAATAATAATTAAATACGGTTAATTGTAGAATAAATATTAAATATTAATATTTAACGTTTTAATTAAATATGTAACATATTAACCTAATAATCTTTAAGTTTTTTATTAATTTGGAATTTAATATAAGTAATAAATTAAATATATTTTGGGTTTATAATTTTAATTAATTTTATAATTTCATTAAAAATATATCGGGTTTAGCCGTTAAAAATTATTTTACCGGTTTTAATAATAATAATTAAAATATTTTAAGGTATATTTAAGGTAATTAATTATATAAAGGTAATAATATATTAAGAACGTAAGTAAATATAATTTATTAATATTATAAATATTTGCCATAAGGGAATTATTACGAAGTTATGTTATTTTTTATTAATTTAATAAAAGGGTAAGGTAATATTTTTTTTATAAACGTTTACCGTTTTAATTAAACGGATAAATAGGGATAGTTTAATTAAAACGGATTTTCGGGGTAATTTATTAAATAAGATAAAAAGTAAAATTGTTATTATATATTTTACGGAATAATTATATTATATTATCTTTTTTCCATACTAATATATTAACCATTTGGGCGAGTTTTCCGGAATCCGACGTATTTAACTTTTTAAAGTTCTTATCTTTATTTTAGCTGGTACGTTTTTTGGATGATAATATGGTAATTATGGATGGATTAATTAAGGTATTAAGGTGCGAAAATAATAATAATTTATAACTTAAAAACTTAAACGATAATTAAAAATATACGTAATATGTAAGTATATATATATATATTTAAGTATATAAATATGTAAATATTAAAATATTAAAGTTAAAATTGTATAAATATAAGAAATTATTAAGAATTAATAATAACTTATATATAAACCTAATTAAATGCAACGGGGTTAATATATTAATTTTTTAATTAAAAAAGGTATATGCCGAAAAAATATTAAAAAATTCCGTCTGATGTTATATGGAAAAATATCGTTACCGTTACGTACTTTAATTAATTATTTATATTTACATTTCTTTTATTATTATATTAACTTTTTTTTTCCGACTATATTTTCTAAATAATATAAAACTTTAATATTTACTGATTTTTTTTAAAAGTACTTAATTAATGTTATTATTATAAATTTCCGTTAATCGTTAAATCCTTATAATACTTTAAGTTTTCGTAAAAATATAAATTTTAACGAATTAATAAATTTAATAATTTTAAATTTGTTATTATTTTTTAAACTTTTAATTAAACGTATTAATAAGGTTTTAGTTATTAATCGGGTTATTAAGCCTTTATATAACCTTAATAATATTCGTAAGCTTTAAAATTTTATATACCGTTAAGCGTTTATTTATAACTTGGTTTTTATTTTTTAATATAAGTATTATAATGTTACGGTTTTTTAAGATTATTTACTTTTTAAAATTTTTGTTATAAATAATTTATTATTAAAAATATTATATTTATTACCATCGAATATTATGTTATTAATCGAATTATTAATTCCGGGGCCGGATTTATTTATGGGTATTATTAATTAGCGATTAATTAATTATAGGTTAATATTTTTGGTTTTTTATATGCTTATTAATTTTCGATTTCGTATTATAATTTCGTTTTTAGCTTTATTAATTTTAGCAAAATTTCGGATTATTAATTAAATACCCGGCCCATTTTTTAATTTGGGTTTATCCTAACTTTTTAAGATCGAGTTTAACGATAAAAACGTAATAATTAAGTTTTGGAATAATTATAGCCGTATCTAACGTATAATAATAAAATACTTCGAGGTACGTATTATTTTTATTTGGTATTTATTTTAAAAAAAATGGTATTAATTAAATATAAATATTCGGAATTATGTTAATTAACATTATCGGTAACCTTGTTAAAGGTTGGTATTATAAATAGCGAATTATCGGGAAGAACTTTTAGGTTATAACGGGTATTTAGTTTAATATTATTATTATGCTGGTTAATTAAAAAAAAAGCCTTTACCGTATTTTATATACGTTTAAATTATTCGGGGTAAATTTATAAATTTGTTTATAAACTTATTATTTAAAAATCCTTAATATGTTATTAACTTATTTATTTAAATATTTAAAATACTTAACTTAATTTTATATAAATTATGCGAACGACGATATAAAGGTTTTAAATAATTTGATTAATATGGTATGTTCCCATTTTTTAAGTATTAGTTAATTCCTGGATTTTATAAAGGGTTTTATGGTAATTATATCGGGTTTATCGAAGGTTATAAGTATATATTTCGAGATAATCGATTCGATTATTTAAAGGTTAAATATTTGCGGTTTCCTTAAGTTAAAAAAAATATCCGTTTAAAGGTTTATTTAATTATTAAGGTATTTAATAAAGGCCGTTTTCGTTTAATGGTTAAAGGATATATTTTTAATTTTTGGTATTTAATAAAAATCCGGTTTTTTAAGTTTGGAAATATTAATTAGTTATAAAAAAATATGGGCGTTATATAAATAATCGTAAGTAAGATAATAGGAAACCAAAAGGAAACCTTTTACTTTTAATTTTTTTTTAATTAATTGCGTTAATCTTTTCCGTTCGTTTAATCGATTTACTTCGGGTATCTTATTATCGTTTATAATTACGTAACCTTTTAACCGATTATTAGGTATTTGGACCTTAATATTAATTTTTATAAACTTTTAAGTTTTAGGCTGTTAATTTTTAGGTGGCTTAATTTTCGCAATATTTGAAATATTTAATATAGCATCTTTTGGTTAATCGGGTAATGGTTTCGTTTAATCGTTTTTATGTAAGTTTATCGGTTCTTAATATCCTTTTTGATCCTTTATAAATTACTTTAATTTATTAATAAGGAAAGTTCTTTATAATTTCGTTTTATTAATTTCTTTTAGGTAATAAGTACCTTAATTATTAATTTTATTAATTAGGTACGGTTTAATCCAGCGGTATTTTAATTTTATATCCCTAAATATGTTAATATATTTTAATATGTCGTATAAAAATACCGGGTTATTTACTTATAAAAGTTTATTTTTTATTTTGTTTTTATCTTTTTCGTTTGCAAGTTTAATAACTTTACGTTTTTAGTCGCTAATTACTTTAATAACTTTAGTTATATCCTTGGCCTTTTTTTTTAATAATCGAATTTTTTGTATAATTAAATTTTCCTTTGGAATATTAAGATCTTAATTTATAATGCGTTAAATCGGTAATATTATCTTAATCGGTAGGATTGCTTTTTAACCGTACAGCAATTTGTAAGAATTAAGATTATAGCTTTTAACGGTTGTGTTATCGGCGAAGATCATTTTCGGCAGGAGCTTAACCCATCCTTTGCTAATGCTATTTGTCGCTTTTATTAAACCTTTAGCGATCGGGATATATCCTTTCTTGACTAGACCTTGTCGTTAGGTAACATACGTAGCTTTAATCATTTTTTAAATTCCAAAAGTATTATAGGCTTTAATAATTTCGCCCTTATTTTTAAAGTTTCCGTTTATTTTAATTTTAATCGGAATATTACGTCGATAAAAAATATGCTCGTTTAAAAAGTTTTTAATCGTAGCTAATATAACTAAACGCAAAGCCTTAACTTTTAAATAACCGGATAACTCGTATCTAGCTTTAACAGTAACTTTATAACCGTTATTATTAGGCATAAATTGTATATCGATTACCCAGATAGCAGCTATATTAATGGGTTAAGAAAAGCCGTAGTTCTTTTCGAAACGTTGATTAATAGCTTTTAATTACCTTACGGGTACCGTATTGCTTATTTACCTTACGTTAGAAAATCCCGTCTTAAACAAAATGATTTAAAGTTTCGGCCTTAAAAGCCGTTCTTTTTTTTTCGAAGTATTTCGTAATCGATTAAGAAGATCTAATATCGTCAGAAATTTCGCATACTTTTGTAACTTTTTAAATTAATTTTTAATAAAAGGTCCTTATTTTTAATTAATCGTAATAAATATTATAATTATATTAGTTAAAATAAGATTAAGCCGAATAACGTTTAGCTGAACATTAATAAAGTTATCGACTTTTCCCTTTTATTAATTATTTAACGCATTAAAGGCTTTAAGTAACTTTTTCGATAATCCGTCGCCGGCTATGTTTTTTTTTGTTAGGAATATACTTAATCTCGAAATCGAACATTTTTATCCATATAACTTAACGGATAAAAAATGCTTTTAATAAGGAACTTATTAAGTTATTAATTTAGGTTATTAATACTTTAACGTCGGTTTTTAATATAAATCTGATTTTATAAATATGGTTTCGGAATTTCCTTAAAATCTTAAAAACGGTTCGATATTTCAGCTTATTAGTGTCATAATTTAACTTAGTACCTTTTTAAGTATCATTTTCGAAACGTACGGGATATTCGATTCCATTAATTATTTGTCCGAAAATGCCTTTAAAGCTTTACTTATTTACGTTTATTTTTATAATAATTTTTCTTATTATAAGGTTATAATTTAAGGTAATTAAGGTTAAGGTTATTATAATTATTTTCTTAACGCTTTTTATCGCTTTATCCTAATTAAGATTTTAAACGAAAGGTTAATTCTTTCGAAATAGTTTTGTAAAAGGTTCGACTTTTATGGCAAAATACGTAACAAAAATCCGATAATAAACTATAATACCCAGGAAAGCTTTAATTTCCGAAACGTTCTTATAAAGCTAAATTTCCAAGATCTTTTTTACCTTAACTGTATTTAAGCGGCAACTATTTGTTTTATAAAAAAATCCGATTATAATTATGGTTTCCTGGTATTATTAAAACTTTTTTATATTAATCGAAATATTAATAAGTTCATAGTTAAATAAGGTTTTGTTAATATTAATAATATGCTTATAAATAAATCGCCGAATCCCTGGAAAGATATTTTCGTTATCGTATTTTATTTTTAAGCCTTTAATTTTAACGTTGTCGACAAATAAGTAAGCTATATTAGGTATCAGATTATCCAAAATCTTTCCGATTATACGACAAAAATGAACCATAAAATTAATAAACCTTATAAATATATTAATATATTTAAGCAGTTTTAAAGGTATCGCGAAAATAATCAGATCTTTGCTAGCCGGGGTTAATATAACTTCATCGTAACCTGAAAAGAAATTTACTAAAGTAATTAAGGAGCATATGGTAAAGTCCGCGAAAAATTCGTTATAGTTTTTTGGCATAAAAGCGTTTTATAAGGTAATAGCGTTTAGTTTTATCGTAAAATTAATTAATCGTAATTTACCATCCTTTTTTTGCATAAGGAATTAAACGTTTTTATACCCGGCATAAAACTGTTCGAATATTCCTTTTTATATTCGTATTCGTAATACTTTAATTAATTTATTCTTAAAGTTAGCCGGCATAATTATGCCCTTAATTTGTTACGCCTTATAAGGAACTATTCGGATCTTATAGTTTGGTGCGATATTGGATTTAATTTTGCCATATTTTTATTAATCCTAGGTTAAGGTAATCTTTTTACGGAATAATATCTTTTTAAAAAAGGTTTTCTTTGTACGGGTAAATTTATCGCCTAATTAATTAAAAATAACGTCGGTCTTTTTTTTGGTAAATCGGGTCCTTTACGGCATGGTAATAAATTTAGGGAATAAGGTAGTTAACGGAATATTAGGTTCGTCGGGTTTTTCTTCGTTTTAATTAATAGTTCGCTAAATCTCCTTAAACTTTTTAACCTTTTAATCTGGGTTTCCAGGAAATATTAATTCATCGGGTAGTATATTATTAACAGGAACTACCTTTTTCTATTTCGGCTTATATATCGTATCAATTTATACGGTACGGTCCTTATTAACTTTTTTTCGCATTTTTTCTTATAAGATTCCGTATAAGGCGTATATAAATTTTTTATCGTTAAATTATCTTAATATCGTATTTCCAGGCTTTAGCTTATTTTTTATGGCTTTTTAAATAGTTGTCGGATTTTAATTAGCATAGGTGTTATTAATTAAGAAAATATACGGACCTATAACGTATTTATTTGTCTTTTCGCTTATAGGCCTACTTTCGCCAGTAAAACGGCTTATAGGTTTACCGGCTCTTTTTTTTCTGGCTTTTTTTTAACGCGGATATTGCGAATAACCTTTTTAGCTAGGACCAACGGGATAATGATCTTTATTAAACCAAATTCTAAAGTTTTTTTCATTATTTCCGGGTCCATATTAAATGTTATCTTTAATTTGGCCATAAAGTTAAATCCAAGTATTAACGGCTGTATAACGAAATGATCGTTAACGATAAATATAAGGATAGTAATTAATCGGCCAACTAACTAAATAAATATTTTAATAATACCTTCGAATAAAGCTTTTTTTTGCGAATTAAAATCCATAAATAATATTCGTATTTATCGTATTATTAATTTATGTCGTTTAACGTATAAAGCGATAATAACGTTTAATTCGGCTTTTATATCGATAATTCCATTAATCAGGTTTTCGCCGCCTTTATAACCTACCTTAACTATAAATCTAAATAATGGGGTAATATATTTAGCCGGGTTATATTATTATACCGATAAAACCTTTGCTTTTTGCTAAGTTTCTGGCTTATACCCGATATTTATGGTTAAAATCCTGGGGGTTTTTTTCGTTTTTGGAAATTCGGATTTTTTTATTTTAACCTCGGTTATCTTAATCGTTTTTTTGCTTTTGCGACCAAATACCTTCAAAGTCTTAACAGCTATGAAATTTTTAAAAGCTTCGCCAAAATCTGGATAAACCTTTATTAATTCCGATTAAGTAATTTCGAACTTTTTTTAAAAACTTTTACGGATCTTTTTTTCTTAAAACTTAATAACATATTTGTTAATTAATTTTTTATAGTTAAAAGTATTATCGGTTTGGATAATACTATTTACCTGCGTAATAATCGGTATTTAGGTCGTACTATTCGTTTAAATTGCGTTATTTGCTTAAACGGTTAGCTCGATATTATAAAATAAGGGTTTATCATATATTAAATCATTATTATCGGTCTTATTCCTTTTCGTTCCGTTATCAAATTTCTTTTTTCCTTCCTTAACGCACTTAATTATCATAACGCTGGTAAACACGGTAAGTTAATCAAAGTCGTCGACCTTTAGGATACGGATTTCCTTTAAATGTCGGATACCTTTACTTTCGATAGGGTTACTTTATAACTAATTACGTAAAGGTACCTTTTTATAAAACGGCTTTCCGTTTTTTTTAACAAAATAGGTTATATTAATTTTAATTATACGGTTTTAATTAATAATAAAATCCTATCGGGACGGTTTTAAAATTTATATAAGTTTCGGAAAATTAATAAAAATAATTAAGGTATTATCCGAATTAATTTTAGGCGACTTTTTACCTTTATAAATATCGTCTTACCGATTAAAGTATCGCATTTTTTCCTTAAAGCGATTAGGAAAACCCGGTAAGTTATAGATTCATTTTAAGATTTTTTTCCAAATCGGAATCTGCTGGTCGATAGCTTGGCTTTTAAGGACCTAGGGAAATTATATTATACCTAACGTAACTTAATCGTTAAATATTTTTAGGTAAATCGTATATCCGTTATCGTTAAGTAAAATTAATCCCGTATTTTTTATGTTTTTAAACAAACGGCATTTGTTTATATTATGTCCAGGTTTTAAATAAAATTAATAAGTACCATAATTAAAACCACTATATCGTTTTTTTCGACCTGGGTAATTACTTCGATAATCTTTACGACCTTGGTAGCTACCTCGGTTACGGTAAGAGCCTAATCGATTAAAATCATCCGGCTAAAAGCTTATTATATTAATCAAAAGGTTAATATTATAGCTATAAGCTTAAGGTATTTCTTATTTTAATAAAGCGTAATATTATAAATTTTAAGTAGCTTTTCGGTTACGCATCTTTTTTTTAAAACCCTTTAAGTTTTAAATTTATCGAATTTGGATAATTTTTAAGTTTTGTAATATATTCGTAATTTCGGATACTTAATTAATCTTATTCGCTGGTATTTATCGCGGTCGAGGGTTTTCTTGTTATTATTACTTAGGTTATTAAATTAAATAAAGCCGGTCGTTATCTTTATGGTCGATATTAAAGCGGACGTTTCCTTATTATCGGTTACGGCCTTTATATTTAAGTAATCCAACCTTATTAAAAGCTTAATTTTTAATTAATGTCGACGTATTATCGTAATTTATCGCATATAAATCTTTAAATTTTATAAAAAAATTATTAAGAATTCTTTCGAAATAATCGGCAAATAATCCTTTTAATAAGCTTTTTATATATTCGTTTTTGTTAATTATTTTTTTCCTTTAGCTTAAGTTCTTTTAGGATATTTTTTACCCTGGTAACATATTTTAGATAATATTTATAAACTTAATTAAGTTATTACGTTAAGCTTGCTTCGTTAAAGTCCTTAATTAGCTTTTAATAATCCGGATTTATTTTAGGTTTTATAATTTAATAAGTCCTTTAATAACAGCTTTAATTCGGTTCTTTATAATATTATTATCCGTTTAAAAAAGTAACTTAACGATTATCTTAAATTTTATTAGCTTATATTTTTTAAATAATTTATTAACCCCTTTAACCTAGTTAGTAACTTTAATTCCAAAAAAGCGAAAATCCGGAAAAATAAATAAGTTCGAAAGAATTATTAAGGATAAAAACCGGTTTATAAAGTTTATTAAAAAGCCGTATCTTTATTAATTAGTTCATTTAAAAGGTATAACGTTTAATGTCGGTACCGTACGTTCTGTAAATAATTTTAAAAATTCGTAAAATTATATAATCTTTCATTTTTGCAAGGTTTTAATCGAGATTTTAAAAATTATTCGAAAGCTCGAATCCTATATAGGTTTTAAGGATTTAATCGGATTACTTAAAGGTTTTTTCTTATTAACTTTATTTTCGTAAGGGTTTTTTATTAATCGGTATTAAATAATAATATTTAAAATAAAACTTTAGTTTTTTTTAAAAAATAAGGAATTTCGGTATAAATAAAAAGCTTTATTATTATTTAACTTAAGTGGTAATTTTAAAAAGCTTTAACGGGCTTTTAATAAACCTATTAAAATCTATTTTAAATTAATTAAATTAATTAATTTTAAAATTATTCGGGTTTTAAAGTACCGCGTTAACGGAAATATATTTAGGCATAAAATAAATAATTATCCGTAATATTTATTTTGGATATATTTTTCTTTTTTTTTATCATTTATTATAACGATTTTATCCTAATTAACGTATCGTTTTTAACCTATATTTAACTGGGCCTTTTTTAACTTACTTATTAATATTTTTATTACGAACTTAAGTATTTTAATATTAAGGTTAATTAAAAGCAGTAAATCCCAAATAATACCTTTTAATAATAACCAAATAAAATATTATCCGATTAACGTTAACAAAGTTCAAAATATATTATCTATTATTTTTTTTTAACTTTCGTATTATATTAAAGGATATTAATCCCTTTTCGTATTTTTCCTTTTGTTCATAATATTAATAACTTTATAACCTTAATTCTTTTTTTACTTAAATTCATAACTTGCTTTATATCGTTAATCTTGTTGTCGGTCCTACTATCTGATTAATCAAAATCCGAATAGCTACGTCGCCAGCGACGTAATTATAGCTTTAATAACCTTAATTTAAAATATTTCGTAATTTTAATTTTATTACGTTAGCATTTGTATAACATAATTTGTTTTTTAAATTACGTAATTAATCTAGAATTTAAGTAATTAATTTATATTCCGAAACCGGTTATTTTTCGCGTTTATGTTTTTTTGTCTTTTTTAAGTAAAGCCGTATTTTAAAATGAAGTATCGTAATTTTAATTTAATAGCTTTTTTATTAATCGCAAAAAAGGTCGCGGCGTTATCGTAAGACCTTATCCTTTTCTTAGTCGTCGAGTTCGCGCATCGTTATCAAGTCGTTATATTCGTAATCGTAACCGTAATTATAATCGAGGTCGCGTTCTGATCAGGACCTTATCCTTTCCGTCTGATAATCGGAAATCGTAAGTTGCCTCGGTAGCTAACTAGAACCAGTCTTTTTGTATTGGCAGCCAAATAAATTGAAACGGGGTGATTTGGTTTTAATCAGTGCATATTTGATGAGAGTGTCTCGATTAAGCCCGCGGTTCAAGAGATAATGAAGGTAACGCAAATTGTATTGTGTGGTGTTAAATCTATGTATGAAGCGATGATGAGTGTTTCCTTTTTCTGGGGTTGCGCCCAGCGAAAAATGAACTCCTAGAAATACATGACTGGTGATGACTAATTGATCGGCAAAGCCATGTACCCGGCTCTGCACCCTGTACCATTTCAATATATAATATAGCTTCCTTTACGTTATATAAACGATATCCTCGCAAATTTTTCAAAGCCGATATTATACTTTATTTGCGAAAATTATAACCGACCGAAAAAAATCCATTATCGACCGAACCCTTAACTTATATACGCGAACGCTTCTTATCCGGCTTTAATACGTTAAAGATATAGCGAATTTATTACTTGCTTAATATAATACGAAATGCGTTAGAATAAGCTGAGCGTTGAAATTTGTACCACGGTTAAAAAGTTTAAAACGTATTTGAATAGAAAAGTCGATAATTAAAGACATTATACGAAAGTCTAAAGGTATTTCGTAAAAAACTCGAATTTATTTAATCTATAACAGTAAAATATGATATTATAAGAGAGCAATTATAAGTTTAACAAAAATAAATTTCTAATAAAACTATTCATACTATTAGATATTATGATTATAAACATTAATAAAAGTAGAACATTAAATAGGCGTAATATAAGAATTTAAAAAAGATGTATAAACTTAACTTTCAATTTTATTTATTATCTCAATATAGAAAATTTACTTTAGTATTGATAATACTTAATATTATCTTAAAAGTAAACTGTTTATTAAATAACATAATATTAAGGATATTGTTGAAAATTTAATAATATTATTAAATAAAACTTGTAACGTATAACGGTTAGTTAGTTTAATTAATTATTAAACCTAAGTCGTACGGTTTACGTTAGCAGTAATATCGTAAAAAAATAAGTAATATGATATGCGATAGTTACGTTTGGTAATAAAAAATTATTAAAGGTAATTTAAGTAACTAAGTTATATTATAAGCTCGTAATTTATTTAAATTATAAAGGGTAACGAAAGTATATATCTTAGGTTAAGATCCGTTTAAATCCGTTAAATTATTTCGGCTTTTTATCGGATAAATTTATAGATTTCTTTAGATCCGATGGATCTCTTCAGATCTATACTAAATATGTACATGGATCCCTTTGGATCCGATGGATCCATTCGGATCCACATCACGTGATTTAGGTCGGTATTGTTCAAGTTTTGTCCCGACCGTGCTCCTGGGCCTGGGAGGTGTTGGTTCGTAACAATTGTTAGCTCAACTGAGCCACGAACCCCTTGCCGGGTCGTATCAGCGACTGTTGCTGCATGCGCTCTTATCAGGATTTATATGAGGTCCTGTCTAGCCCTGTTTGGCTGTAGAGGGCTGTGTTCTTATAGTAACACGTTAGATTAGAACTAAATTCGTTATACTTTTAATATGTTAAAGCCGGATAAGAAACGTTCGTATATTAAGGTTAAGTTATCGGTAGATAATTGGTTTCTCTTCAGTCGGTTCAGATTTTTATAAATTAAGGCCAATATTAATTTGAAAAGATTTATTATAATTCGGTTTTTTAATATGGATAAAGGAATATCGTATATAAGACCAAGTCGTTTAAAATTCAATTTCCGGTCTTTTCTTTAGCTTAAATAGTTTATTTTATTTTAGTTTCTTTTATAAGACGCTGCATAATGTGGGCGTTAGGAAATAAGCAATTAAAGGTAGGTAGTTGTAATAACTATAAAAATGTCCGACGAGGTAGTATATTTAACAATATAGTGTAGGACGTTATATTTTAAATTATCATTATTTAAAGTTGAAAAAAGACTATATATTAATATTATAGCATTATATTTTGTATAATTCGAAAGGTTTTATGATCGAGCTTATCGAACTTATAAACCCTGGCTCGAATAGCTTTATTCTCGAGCCTATCAAGTCTATGAAACCATAGTTCGAATGGCTCGATCGTCGAGCCTCTCGAGTTATCACGTGCGGTTACGCAATCCTGAGTTATGAGGTACTTGTGTTATGGCCCGACTATCTCTAAAGAAGTCAAACCCGTTAGGTTATAATACAATTCGTTATATAATACGTTTTATACATTTTAAAAATTAAAGAAAAAAGATAATATTAAAAGTAAAACAAGTTTAAATCATAGTCATTCTACGCGTTAATAGTTAAAGTTAATAAACAGCTTGTATATAAAATAAAGAGAGTATTAATAGAATATCTTATTATTTATAATAGTTTATTATTAAGTTACTACGAACTTTTATTTTTTAATAGTAAAAACATTAAACGGACATCTTTTTTACGTAATGATAACTTAGACCTCGCTGCTTTATTACGGGCCTTTTAGATTTAATTACTCAATTCTTAGCGCTATAAAGTAGTGGTTAAGTAACTTCGAAAAATTGAAGGGCGAGACAGGGAGGCCTGGGCTTGCTGAGATAAAGGAATGCGTGCTTTTGGCAATGAGAGCCGCGTTATTCGGCACGTCGGGAAAAGTCGAACTGGCAAGGAACCCTGATTACTAGGAGGTAGACCCCTAGGAGGTGGCAGAGGCGGAGGCCCTATATAAGTACCTTTGCACTCTATGGATCCGCTGGCACTCCCGGAATGCTTTCTATAACTGCACTTTCTATGCTATGCGATTCTATTACGGGCGAGTGAACCGGCATCCACGCAGCGGTAATGGATCAGATACGCCTCAGATGTTTCTCACATCTTCCACCTTATCAGAAACTTTGACACGACGAGGCGGCTGATCTATGAAGAGAGCCTTTTCTAATTCACCCATAAAATGACTGTGTATATCTTTTATATCCCGATTCCCAGGTCTATGTCCATTGCCCCCTGCAAGATATTGATATGGGCTGGTGTTTCTGCTGCTGCGGATGATGTCGGAATAACGCCCGCCGTACTCTTCCTGCTTTTATTACGTGACACGCATGGCCTAGGTTTCATACGCACGGGACGCCCCTCAACTAGATGCTTCCCGCACCTGCTATGACTATGACAGCCCTCCACTGTCCTAGGCCCTACGGAATGGCGACAGAGAGCTTGTAAGTTTGGCCCGCCTTGATGTTGCTGACATGGGGCTTCGGGAGCACCTCGCCATCCAGTGTGACCGTGACCTCCTTCGCCCCCGAGTCACGGCGAATATCCGCGATAAACGTAGCGCCCCTGAACAGGCGCGTGGCCTTGATCCCGTCCCAGGCGGACGGCAGCTGGGGCTGGACAAGCAGCCCTTCGGCGTCGCCGCGCAGGCCGCATAGGCCCTCGACGAAGCAGCGGTAGGCCCAGGACACGGTGCCGGTGTTGAAGAGCTGGCTGGAGCGGCCGGCGGTGCGCGGGTACTCATGCCAGGCGCCGCGGTAGTAGTTGGGGATGTAAACGGGCAGCTGGCCGCGCCGGCGGTAGTCGTCCTCGCCGGGTCCCGGGATCATCTGGCGCAGCAGGCGGTAGGCGCGGTCGGCCTCGACGCCGCCGAGCGCGTAGAGACTGTGGATGTAGAAGACAGCGGCGTGGTTGTAGACCGACGCGTTCTCGGCCGACCCGGGGTACTTTTGCGTGACGCGGCCAATGTCCTCGCGCATGCCGCTGTACGCCGGCGCGAACATCTGCACGCCATACGGCGTGCCCAGCTGCGCGTCTACCGCCGCCAGCATCTTGGCGCGCTGCTCCGCGTTCGCCGCCCCTGACAGGATCGACCACGCCTGCGGGTTCAGCCAGATTCGACCCTCGCGGTCGCTCTGCACGCCGAACACGCCGTCGTCGTCCGTAATGCCGCGCGCGAACCACTCACCGTCCCAGAGGTGCTTGTTTGCCGCGTTGTTGACCTCCTGTGAGCCCGCGCGGTACTGCGCGGCGAGTTTGGCGTCGCCCTCGTGCTCGCATACCGCCGCCCACAGGTTGAGCGCGAAGCCCGTCGCCACCGTGAGCCAGCCCGACACGCCCTTGCCCTTGTACCCGGCCATGTTCATGGGGTCGCACCAGTCGCCCTGCGCGATGTAGCTGAGGCCGCGGTGGTCTCGCGACGAGAGCAGCCAGTCCATGGCGCGGCTGATGCGCTCGAATACGGTGAGCGCGTCGCCGTTCTCGCTGCGGACCTTTTCCCTCAGCAGGCCGTAGTCGCCCGTCTCGGCCAGGTAGACCTCAAGCGTCACGGGGAGCCACACGCAGTGGTCAGTGTGCGGCACCTGATTGATGTACTTCAGCTCCGCGCCCTCCACGAGGATGATGCCATCCGGCATGGCGCCGTTCTCCTTCTGCTGTGACAGCGAGTGGACGAACGCGTTGCGCGCCACGTCGGGCTTGATGAAGCTCATGCCCATGTTGTCCTGGAGATAATTCCGCGTCTGCGGGTCCGTGGTCAGGCGGTTGACGTCGCCGTGGTAGTATACCTGGCGGGCGAGCCAGTTGTTGACGAAGTTATCAAGGTCCTTATCCGGTGTCTCGATCCGGAGGCAGCCCTTGCCTCTCTCAATGTATTCCGCGTATGCCCTTGCTGATTGGGCGAAGGCTTCCTTGCTGAGATACTTGGATCGCATGTCCCGGATTTCAGCGTCGTCGAAGGCGGGGCCGAAGATGAAGCGGTACTCCCTCTCCTCGTCAGTCTTTAATTCCAGACGGTATTGAACGGCAGCCGTGGGGCACTCGTAGCGCGCATCACTGCCACTCAACTTCGGATTCCTCAGCGCGGACGGGGCGTGCAGTCCCCCCTCGCCTTCGAAGGCCGTCTGCCTAGCCTCCCACGCGTCCGGTGGCGTCTCGCACAGGAAGTACGTCTTGTCCTTGAGATACTTGTTCTTGAAGTAATCTTCGGACCTCTGGTAGGGCGTAACGCTGCTCGCGACCACGCCGCAATGGTCGTCGCGCCACTCGGCGGACTGGTTCATCCATGACATGTAGCCAATCGGGAAATAGGGGTAGACGCTGACCTTGCGCGGTCTTCCAGAGGTGTTGGCGACCTTGACGGTCCACAGCTCGGCAGCGTCGCGCATGGGGAGACGGAGCGTCATCTCTAGACGGAGGCCGAGGTACTCGGCGGTCCAGACCATGTCGCTCTTGCCGGCGGAGAAGACGAAGCGGTCAAGTGGGGCTCGCACGGGCTCGTACGGCGCCGAGAAGTGATCGCCGGTCTCCTCGTCCTTTACGTAGACAAAACGGCCTGGGTGGTGGGCGTAGTAGTTCTGTTCCGGCTGCATGAACGTCTTCGCCTCGATGTTCGGCGCATGTGCGTATTTAGCGGGCTCCGGCTGCATGAACTGGGCCGTAGCGTAGCCGCGGCACGTCGCGTTGATCATTATCTTCTGGTTCCAGAGGAAGCCGCCAGCAGCGGGCATCGCCGAAGGGCTCCTGAGCTCGTAGCGCTGGCCGTCGGCCGTCGCCTGCAGTAACGGTGCCATCGGTTGCGTCTCTCAGTTCGTGTCCTCTCTTATCTGGCCCGAATGGAATGAACGAAGCGTTTCAGGAAGCATGCAGCGATGTTGCGTACCCTCCTGACGATTCAAGCGTGCTATTGGATGTCTTGTGTGTCTACACCGACAGGCTGGATCCAAGGCGATGAGAATTTAAAGGGCTTCGAGTACATCCCCGGCTTGGCCGGGAACGGTACACAGTCTCGTCGCATTTAGGCTAAATGCGTCGCCGGCCAACCATTTAACAACTGCACGGGGTCAGAGTCCGCTGCCTCAGGGCGGCGCGTATTACAACTCACCAAATGAATTGCTGTAGATCCCGAGAAGCGAAAAGAGCAGCCTGCATTTTCAACGGGAATCCTTTTGCTAGCCGCAACTGTGGCTTGGCATCCTGGCCGAGCCAATCGGACCATGTTGACGATGCGGAATCAGTCACAGATTGGATCACCCTGGCAGATGCCAGAGGGTCTCCGGACGCCTTCCGGATGTCCTGCCGTACTAACCCCACATCGGCGTTCGCCAAGTTTCGGGGATCTGGGCCTGCCCTGCTAGTCCTAAAGAGATACTTTTTCAACTAGTTCTTCCCCTACAATCTCAAATTCCTCGAGTGTCTAAAGCCCACACTGACCGGAGAATTGAGGTGAGATGACTGCTTATATGTTAATTAGATTGTCAATGTAGTAACCCTGGGTTTAATTTCGGGAATAGTCCCGTTTTACTTTTACTATAACGACGAATTCTTCCAGCTGTATTCTGTTGAGGCATTCCGTCGGGTGTGTTCTCTTCCCATCATTTCGTGGCGTCATCGTGCTCGAAACGGAATCCCAGCCGCGCAGGGATTAAGAGCCCACGTGGTTGGACGCCAAGGCCCAAGTGCTTAGCGACAATTTTCGCATTTGATTTTCCGCGGGATGGCTCGTAGATCACATGGGGAAGCCGTTTATGTGGATGCGATGGTCGGTCAACTGGACGCAGGTCGAAGCCGTACGCAGCAAGGGATTCTTTCACTGGGGCTGACTGGGGGAGCTTTTTCTCCCATTGCTTTCCCCTCATATGGGCCAAATCAACGTCGGCGCCTTGAACAAATTCCCCCAGCCGCAGGGGAGTCGGAGTCTCCGACTCGGAGGATCCCGCCTCCGTGCCAGTCAGACTAGCCGGGCTGGGTAATGTCAGTTCGCTCGCTACCACCACGGAAGATTAAGCGAAGCGGAGTAGTCGGGTGATATCTACATTGGAACTCACATCGTGCCAATAGTAATAAGCATTACGGAAGTATTTCTCTTTTCTTTTTGCTTTTATAGGCCGCAGCCACGCCAGCCCCTTTCACGGGTTCCCCTGGCGACGCTTAGAGGAGTCGGAGGGCTCCTACGCTCAGCTCCAGAGGTCAGCGATATGAACGCCTGTAGTCCCGCCGAGACCATATCAGCTGGCGTGGTCTAACGGTTATGATTTCTCGTTAACACCTCAAAGTGTTAACTGCTCCGAGAAGGTTCCGCGTTCGATTCGCGGCGCTAGTATTCCTTGCTCTTCTTCAGTTATAAGTCACAAGTTTATTTTTTGCCTTTTCACCATTTTATTCTTTTCCGTCTTCGTATCCGCTGTATTCGGTATACTATCTATCTATTTACTTTCACTTATCGAATGACCATGATGTAATATCGCACCTTAGGTCGTTATCACTTGGTTACTATGGTTCGGGCATTACATTGTATGTATAAGTAGCCTTAGTCGGAGCCTGCTACAGAGGAACTTATGAAGGGAGGCCTGTAATCAGATGGAGCAGGATTTCCAGAGGGGCAGTCTCAGAAATCATGATCGCTTATCTATCTGGACAGGTCGTTCACTGGAAACTCCAGGCATACGCCACCGCAGTGATGCATTAGCACTAATCATTAGATATGTCTCGCCATACTAGTTATCTAGCTGATCAAATAGACTCTCCCAGCCCGGCACCCAAGTCAAAGGGAGGAGGTCCCTAGACACAAAATGTCATAAATCGTCCGATGCTAATATGCTCTCTCCTTCCGTAACCAAAGCAAACGCTTAATGGGGTATTTATTATGCACACAAAATGCCAAAGAAATCCCGCCGCCCAGATAGATGTATATCCCTATGCCATCGGCACCGCACCGTCGTGCCGTTTCCTCGAAGAAATCAGCCGGAACACCACCGCCGAAGAAGATTCGCTGCCGTGGGTACTGCTGCGACCCACTCCTAGGGGTGCTCGCCGAGACTGTGTCGTATGGAAGTCGCGGCGCTGCTGGGCCCGCTGTTGTCGTTCTCCACGCTGTTGCGCTCGCCGCCGCCGCCGAGCATGAGCTCCTCCATGCTGTCGTAGCGGATCTCGGAGGACGTGTAGGTGGGCGGGGAAGGGGCGAGATCGGGAGAAGACGCGGGAGGGGGCGGCGCGTAGAGCGGCGGCGAGGGCGGCACGTCCTGGTAGATGGGGGGCGCCTCGTTGTCCCAGCTGACGCCGAGACCGGGGCGCTCGGTGAGCACGACGCCGAAGTGCATGCGCAGGATGCGCGCGACGCCCGTGGGCGTCACGTGCTTGGGGCTGTTCGTGGGCGCGTACTCCTGCACCACGACCATTTCGACGACCAGCTGGTGCGTGATCTCCGTGCCATCATTGCTCTTGAGGTTGCAAGACGGCTTCAGCGCCGGATCGCAGTGGTACTCGATCTCGGCCTCGATCTTGCCGTCGGGCGAGTAGTCCGCCTTCCACCCATGGTGCAGGTCCGCCGAGCCAATCACCCGCTCCACCGTACGCTTGACGCCCTTCTTCGGCGGCTCGCCCGGCTGCTCTTCCGTAGCAGGAGTAAGCCTCGGCGCGTGCTTCTCGCAGGCGGGCGCGACCGTCGACAGGATCTCCTCGATCTTCCAGGTCAGGCGCTTCAGCTTCCAGTACTCGACGGACTTGACGTCGACGTTGTGCTTCACGATACCGTCGAGCCTGAGCTCCAGCTTGTTTCCGCCGATGGGGTGGATGACCTGGGGGTAGTGGACGGAGGCGGCGATGTTCGTCGGTGGGAACACGCGTATGCTATGGTGCGGCAGCTCGGGGACGTTGAGCGCGCGCTTCACGTCGATGGTCCTCGCCAGCTTGAGGATGGATCCAGTGTTGCGCTTGGCTTCGGCAACAAACTCATACTGCACAGAGAGGAGAGAGTTGTCCGTCGATGCTGGCAGATGGCCTTCCAGTAATACTGAGAAGGGGAATTCGTGTGTCCCTAGTACTCATAAGTAGCTGTCCAGCTCGAAAAGCAAACACAGTTGAAGACTTACGTGGTGTGAGGGCCGTGGGCTCGCTCAGGAAAGTCCACGACTTGAGTTCCGTCCTCTGATTTGCGCAGTCGGTGCAGTGTCCCTGGAAAGGTTTCCTTTGTGTAACGTGGATGTAGAGTTTGGCATCGAAGCTTTCAACCTCCAAAGGAATGTCCCTGACCTTCAGAACCATTTGGCCCGACACTAGTGCGCCGGTGCTGGTTTCCGGGTCTCCGTGCATCATCGCCGGCGGCGACTCTATCCTCCAGTCGAGCGATGCATGTGGGTGCTGCGACGATTCCTTTGACGACTTGGATCCGCCCAGATGAAGGGCGGGGAAACTAAGGCGGTGGTGGTGGTGGTGGTGCCCATCCTTCTCCTTTTTACCTGATTCCGGCATTTTTACCACTGACGCGCTTGAATGCCGTTCTGAGGATGAATGGTGCTCAGTGTCTTCATCTGTCGAAGACGAGTAAGAAACTCTGCGTATGATTCCTTCCCGAGATTTACTCGGCTGCCTCCGTGAATTCGGGCTTTTCTTCCTCTGTACTGACGCTTTCAGATGGTTGAGGTTTTCGTTGGAAGAGCGAAAGAAATTCGCTACGAGGTGCGGCATTGCGAGAGGTCGTACGAGTCGTGTTTGCCTTTTTGTGCGTATATCGTCTGCACTGGCTGGGTGCTGAGGGGGTGGTTGCGGCAAGGGAGGCGCTACGTTTATAAGTGCTGCGAGATCGCAGTCGCAAATCTGGGGATGGGCCTTAGGTTCCCCAGATTCTGACGTGGGCTGCGGTCAATGCCGAGAATTGATGGTCTGCTGATGTGGACTTGCAGTAAACCCCAGTAAGATTTCATGCGTCGATGGGCAAGATGGCTCGACTTGGCGGGACGTTTGGTCGACTCGTAGAGTCTGGTTGGCGTACAGCACTTTCTAGAATCGTACTATCCGTTTTTCTCGAACCCACCTAGAGTGCTCAGCTGGGCGAAGTGGCCAATACTGATCTAAGTCCTGATTCGTTGAGATGTTATGTTGTATAACCCTTTGCAATTGTCCGCTCGAACCGCTCCTGGCAGGTCTCTATTGTAGATAGTTGCGAAAACCAGTTGGGAGTGCTAGTTAAGCGGCGCCAATTGACTTGCGATGAATTCGTGATTCGCCCGGCGGAATGTAGCTCCAGCTGGTTTAGGCGAATTGCCGGATTAGGAAATGCAGGTTGCGGTTTGCTTCAAGAGGCGATCTAGGAAAACAAAGAAGCGAGAGACAAATCTCATAGATTTATCTCTAACCACCGAAATCACGAAGCCTCTCTGTATATCCCTTGCCTCATGATAACTTAACATCTTAAAAGTTCAGATGGTGCCATTGACGATGGGGATGGGCAGGTTTTATTGTTACACGAGTACTGGCACAAAGACGTACCGAATAATGATTCAATGGGGCTTTCCATAAGGTAATTATGTGTCATGAATTTCCATCGGCCGGCCCGCCACTCTTCCAACCGGGAATTATGGGGAACCAATGGGCTCAGCTATTCGTGGTCCGCGCCTTGTGATGTTCAAAATTTAGCAGCGGTCAGCGGTCGGCAGCCCAGGACTAGGGGCGCCCGGACCGGTGCCGCAACATACTCGTCAGAGCAGTAAAACTTTGTTACCGGCCAGACTCCCCTTGCAGCTCTGTCCCAGCCCTTGTTACATACAGCACTTTTTATCCACTAACAGGGACATGGTTAGCGTATCCGCTCGCAGGCCGGCCAGAACATCCAAATGTCGTCCTTTCTTCGTGGTACATGCCATCTCATCATGTCTGCGTTCTCTCTGTACCTATGACTGGAGATCGTATATTTCCTGTTCTGCATTGGGGTTACTCATTTTACCGCTCAGAGGCGCTGCCGCATATTTAGGTTAAGGACTGTCTTGCTGTTTACATAGTGGAGAAACATGAAAAATAGCGCATGGACTTATTAGGTAATTAGGAGGTGCGAATAGGTGACGTTATTGTCGAATCTCGATATGAGACCCCCGATGACCAGTGCCAAGCGCAACATTGATTGCATATCACGTCGTACACACATTATCTAATCAGGTGTACAATTATGCCTACTGCAGGGAAAGGATCGGGACATTTCGCCTCTTTGCTAACATTGAACCGCGATGACCTGCGAATGTATACACATAGCGGTGGTCATTGGTTAGCCAGTAAGCCGAGTAGAAGTGAAGGTCGAAGTGCATTCCAAGTCGCTGTCTCCCCTCCTAAATTCTCTATTCTTACAATATCGCATCTTGCGCAAGGTTTGTTAGGCCGCCGGGGCCTAGACATCGTACCATTTGACGACTTCAGCTTGGCGTGTGTCCCTGTGCTCAAGGGCAGTATTATTGACTAAGCGGTATATATGAAGCGTCTCGCAGCCTCGGCACTGGGCCAAATCAGGCAATTCAAAACGTAACGAGTAACCAGCTGGTGAAATTGAAGCCATCGTGAAGGACCCGGAGGGACCAACGCTTAACTGACAGGACTCAGGAACGTGCCATGCTGGTGGGCCCTGTTACTCGATGAGATCCACTCTACAAGGCTAGGCCCAGGTTCATTCTTTAAAACCGGGCATACCTGGAACGCCCCGTAGTGAACCTTCTGTAGCCGAGCAACTGAGAAAAAGCAGCCCTTGAGGGTACGTATTAGATGCATGCAGGGATGCGAACAGGGGCGGGATTCTTGTGTCTATACGGAGCTCATCGTTATAGTGAAGAACCCGTCTTCTCGTGTGGTGTGGCGGGCCGCACGAGTTGCGACGTAACCGCGGGAAGATTTAGCTTAGGGGATTTCATAAGTTACATCTTCAAATGCAACAGCTTGAGCCTCACTTGCGATCTGCACAAATGCCGGTTTAGCTAGTTTGAGCCCTACGAAACCTTCTTTTGCCCAAACGGGGATGATGCGGCTACATTAGGCATGTGGCATGGCCCGTCATATCTTAACCGAGTACTTACGTAATTGCATGAGTTGACCAGGGCGAAGAGGGAAGAGGAAAAAGTTTTCCTCGGTTTAAAATTTTGCTTCATTCCCCTTTTCTTTTTCGATTTCTAGAAGCAGCTTCCCGGACACATTTGAATACCGCATATTGCCGGTGCCTCCACTCCGATCGTGCTAGGGATGATTCCGCGTCGTCAGATGGTGGGGCACGTGAAAGTCTTTTTCAATAAGTCGAGTCATCATGGTGGAACTTGGAAGGTTACCGCCGGACTCCGGTAAACAGTGTGGAGCGCAATGCAAGGCACCGTGCCTGGCCGCTTCTCGATCGATGCGCTCGGTGGCACGAGTTGTCGCCATGCGAGTGGGTACCTGTCAACTGCTGGTGCTAACGGCTACTGATACCGCGTAGGGAATCCGCGTTAGCGGTTTTGACCTAGGCAAGTCGTTATCAAAAAGATTGACACACTAGTTAAGATATATCACAATACCCTATTCAATTTAATAAAATCTAGAAAATTACCGCAATTAATGCAAAATAAAGTATATATTTTAATTGTTGTTACTGTTTCTATAACTCGTTGAAGCCACTATTTCGTAGTAATATTAAGTAAATTGCATTGTATTAGTGGTGGAAAAGAGGGTTGGTTTAGGTGGTGTGTCAATTTTTTGGAGAATGACTTGCCAGGTATCGACAATGCCTAAGGGAAATTGAAGCCTAATGGACAGGAAGTGTCTATAGAAATGCACAAATTGGTAGCGCTCTGGCACTCCCCATCTTGCCGCAAAGGCTGTGTCCTGAGCAAACTACTCTTGGGACTCGAATTTAGCCTCGTACAACCAACCGTCAAAGTCTCCCATAGGGTTTGAGCGCCGGCCATGTCTGCGTGGATGACTGTAAGTAATAGCTCTCATTGGCGATTCCCAACGCAACAGACGCAGCCAGGGCAGCCTTTCGCGCGACGCATACAGATAGCGTAGTGGTCAGCGACATTTTCGCCTGCCTTCATTAACCACTATTACACTGGTATAGTTGAGCAGGGGTTCCCAACAACTTCTACGTGCACGAAGGCTAAGGCTATGATCGATAAAATTCTTAATGGCTTAATGGCTATTGGCATGCTACTTTGCACGGGTCAGATAGTTGTGTCAATAAGCTCGAAGTCACTCGATGGCGCTTCCTAAGCGACTGTTCATTACAGTCGCTTAGGAAGCGCCATCAATTCGTCTAATGGACTCGTCATCGATCCACTATTTACCTTTTCAGGGAAAATAGTCGAGCCTTGGCAGCGATCCACCAAAAAGTTACATCGCACGTCGACCCATTTTTCCCACTGGGCAACGGCTAAGGATTTATCAGAGCGACTATTCTTCAAAACGGGCGTGGCGGGGTCGAAACTGGTGGCATTAGCCATTAAGCCCTTTATTCGAGCCCCGAAAAGCGTTGTCGATCACAGCCTAAAATGCAAGTGCCACCACTTGCAAACCGCGGATGGACCAGCCAAGTTCCGTTACCAACATTGTCAAACTGGCAAAAGTGCGGATATTAGCTCTAAAGGCCAATTTGGCTATTTGACAGGCATAGACGATCTTGTCAAAACGAAATAAGTTGACGGTCACTTTCCGCCGACGCGTCCTGCGAAATAATTGTAGTCCAAGAGGTTCATGAAAGAATTCATGTACTTGTATATTCATCGTTATGTTCGTTATGTACAACCTTGGCGTTTTCGTTCCCACAACTATGAACAGGGAATGGGAATGTCTCCAATACCACGCGACCTGCTTTCCTTGGTAAGAAATATATCAGAGTCGGAGCTACCGTTGCAACCGGGTGCCATCGCGTGTGTGTGTGGTTTGTGTGTGGGTGCTCTATAGGTCATAGGTGGAACCGATAGGACCAAACTTAATGTTCGAGTAGGTGACCTTGGCGTTCCTGAAAGTCTCACGGACCCTGGCGGGGTCACTGCTGCCATCGACGGCGCAAATGCCACGGGCAACACCGGGCTCCGATGGGTCGCGGTCAAGAGGGTAGTACTCGCCATCGAGCCAGAGCATGCTGGAGTAGCCATCATCCCAGATGGATATGGCCAGGACCATGGGGTTGCCAGTGGCATCACCCATCTGGGGGAGACCGCCAAGCTCGTTGAATCGCTCGTTATCGCGGAAGACGTCCTTGGCGGCCTCGCAGAATTCCTGGTCGATAATGCTGCCGCCCTCGACGTACTGGGAGCCGGGGATGTCGATCCTCCTGCCGTCCTGGATAAAGTACTGGCTGATGCTGTCCAAGTTGGTGCCGGAGCCGTGGAACTGGGTTACGACGGTGAACTTCCTGGAGGTGTCGACGGTCTTGCCAGGTCCGTAGAAGTCGGTGTTGCCGTGGCGGAAGGGGTTCAAGTCGCAGCCGTCGGGATCGCACGAGCCGGCATAGCGATTCTCCGAGTAGGTTCCACCGCAATTATTGCTCTCGCAGATGAAGTATTCGCTGGTCTCGCAGGGGTGAGGGGTGAGAGCGAACGACTCTCGATTGGCCTCCCACAGGTCCATCTCGGCGCAGCACGAACCGAGTTTGCCGATACCAGTGTTCTCGTCGCTATCGGAGGGAGCCCATTCCTCGCTGTTACCCTAGAGTCGCACATTGATGTCAGAATACAGTAATACTGAAGAACTCCCTTAAGCTCCTTTGGGACTTACAACGCCACCGAGCCACTTCAGGTCTCGGGCGCACTGGGAGTCGCAGTAGCCAGTGCCGTAGGCCGCACCGGCCTCGTTGGAGGGGTAGCGAGCCATACCTCCATCCTCGTCCATGGACACGAAGTAGACGGCGCCATTAAGACCGCAGCCGATCTCGCCATTCTCGACGTCGAAGGCGATCTCGTTGCCATTCATCGTGAACATCTCGTAGGTCTCGTCGTTCTCGGCCATCAGGTAGAGACGAGAGCCGATGTTGGTGCCGAACTGGTGGTCCGTGCGGAACTTCATGGTGACGGCGTTGCCGGAGGTGGTGACACCGTAGGTGCCGGAGTAGTCAGCGCCCTCGATGGCGCAGTTCTCAACGCAACTTTCTCCGTCAGGGCAAGCGGACTCGTTCCAAGTGTTTCCCTCGTAGCAGTTGGTGTAGCCGTCGACGATGTGAGCCCATCGCCAGTTGGAGTCGATGACGACTGAGCCCTGAACTTGGCTGCAGGAGCCGGCGCCCGTGCATCGTGACCAGGTCAGCTTGGGGTGAGTCTCGGGGTCTTCAGTTCCGACTTTCTGTGCTGCGCTGAGCGACAGCATGGTCGCGAGGACCGTCGCCACGGTAGAGTGCATGATGGACAGGGGTGTGTCTCAGGAAACCTTGGATGTCTGAAGGGTGCTGGATGAGCGACTGAGGAGTATCGAGATGGCAAGAGAAGTCGTGATTTTCGACAGCTATTTATTTACTGGCGGCCACCGACGTTTCCCCTGGCCAAGCCCTATCTTGGAGGGAGCCGCAGTACGAAATTATACCAGATCGGATACACGGGCCCTTCGATCCAACGCCCAGGACGCTAGACACTATCGAAAAGGGTAATTTTGTCATGACCGTATATTGGGTGGCGAGCCGCGATGAAGCCGGAACGGTGTTACGAGACGCAGGGCCCGGGGCCAAGATCTTTAGGCGCCACACCGCAGTGCAGCCGTGACTTGGAAGCAATATCCAAGCGAGACCCATGGGGAATGGTTTGACGCCAACCGGGATCATATAGAGAGGGCACATCCACATAATCCGTCTCCGTTGCCCAGTAGGCACAAGATCTGCACGCCGTTGCGGAGGACTGTCCCTTAGGACCCTTACGGAAATGTCCCCCCACACTCACCTTCGCAGAACCAAGTGGCTCAGGATGCACGGCCCGTTGTCCATGAGGCCTTCACTGCGGCTCTTTAAGGTTTCCAAACAAGTTCGTAATGTAACCTAATATTCAAAATTCCTAAGCACCGTTGACGCAGCGCAATACACTTGACACCCGTAGTCAGGCAGCATTCTCTTCTGATTTTGCTCTTGCGGCTCACCTTTGAGTATCGATGAGGACCTCCGTAACAGTGAATCGGATATGAGTCCATTATCGTTAATAACACCCCCGAAACCGTATATGTCAGATAAGCGTGCTTTGCGGCCATAATGTCTCCTTTGACGCAGACAGGAACCTTGTCCTCCTGTGCCACCGCCACAAGGCCTGATTCCTAGCATCTCATACGGGGTAATCAACCGACAAATGCTTGTGTGATCCGTCGTCCTCATAAACATGATACGGCACTAAGAATTTCCTACAGTAGCAGACAAGAGGTTCCAGCGATGTCGCTCAGTCTTCACTTCAGGCTACATCGCGGCGGAAGTTTCGGCGGCCAACCACGTGCAGTTTACCTAGACGCAGTATTACGAAAGGGGCCCCTCAAATCTAACGACGTACCCCAGCTTTTTTCTCCAACAAAGCGTGGCATTGGCTGCAGGCTTCTCCGCACTCTTTCTCGCTCATCCCGCGCGTCGTTTGGTTGAAACACAAGACGGGAAAGGCGAAAGGTCATGGGGCTGCGCGCCCGCCACGTTCGAGTTTTGCCGCTTTGCCCAACGCCGATCCCATCCCAATCCCGTCAATCAGAGCGCGCGAGCAACCCTCCGGGCCGTGTCCAGAGCCGGACCCTCATCTCCGCGCAGCTGGGTTGCCCAAAACGGACAGGCGCTATGTTCGCCAGCACCTTGGCACAGTGAAAAAATAACCACCCTACCTACGACAGTCCTTTTCTCGTGCATCCGTTCATTGCGCAGGGCTTTTTTCGCGGGTGGATTTTCATTGTTCCTTTTCGCCTGGCTGAGCTGAGAGCTCGTCGTCGTGGTAAAGAGGAAGTTCATTTTTTGGACCCGACGTCCGTCGGCTTCTGCTGCCCGAAATCCGCGGCGCGAAGAAAGAACTTGCGCACTTGGAAGAGGTAGATACTACTCTGGCCCGAAACAATCTCAAGCGCCGATGGGGAGGGCGCTGGTCGTTTCTCAACTATCCTACGATGGCTAAGCTCCCGCATCTCTTCCTGCTTCCTTCCGTTACTCGGAAATAATGACTTCTTGGACGAGTCGTGTTGCTGCGATAGATTCGTTCCCATCAAAGTTGATGCAGCCCAAACCCACTCGTCCCAGCGTCACCTTGAGCTGTTTATTCCTACTCTGACAGATCCCAGGTCGTTAGCCGTACATTTGTCTAGGTAGACTTTTCAACTAGGATATATCTAAGCCTGTGGTTATATACCCCCCAAATCCGATACAGAAGCCCTTACATCTTGCCTCTCCGTTGCATCACAGGTAAGAGCAGCCGTAAATTATAACCTAGACTTTCTTTCAAGGTTGTGAACCGTAGTCCTCAACATATCAGGGGAAGCTAGCATGGAAAGCGGACGGTACGCTATTGAGCACTTCTTAGCTCGACATGGGCTTACAAACCTCTAGGCAAATTTTCTAACTCCATGGTCTGAGCGCGTACACTAGAATTCCGTCGAAAATGTTAGTTTTACGGTCGTAAGCAAGGCTATCCTTGGATATTGCGGAAAGTATCCTCAGTATTGGACACGTCTACGGATAGAGAAGCTTGTTCAGATTCTCGTAGGTGCTGGAATGAACGGGAGACATACCAAATCTACTTATGCAGGCCGCTACAGACTTTATCGGAAACGACGTAGAATTGGGCCCATGATTATGGCAAAGTTGCACCAAGTGTTCAGATACCTCTGAGACCCCCCTACTAGCAAAAAACAGATCTCGTTTCGATGGTTGGGGCCGTTATTCTTGCATGCAGTCGGCTTTACTTGGGCTGGGCGCCCCTTGGGTAACAAGTTGATCTCGGTTGCAAACCACGTTGAACACACGCTTCAGGCTCATTGATGCTTCACAACATGCTCAGTTTTCCCGGCAGAATTCAAGTCTTGCAGTTGGTTGCTTCGACGAGCTCCCAGTGCCTTAAGGGGCGCTTCCCCTTTTTTTCGAAGCATTTGCGACCCTCCAGATAAAAATGGCCTAGGCATCGTCGCCCCAGAAGCGTTTCACCTGGTGCCACCCGCGGAGATATCTACTAGCTGAACTCTATCATACAAGGCGTCTACATAGAGCTGGCAGCCGCATTCCGACCGAATAGCTTTCTACAAAAAGCGATACCAGGAATATGTGAGTTGACTACGAATTGCCTGGCTATGTCAAGAAGAAAGAGTGAAGTTCAGAGTGAAAGGCAGAGGAAGCAGCCTAGCTGGTGGTTCGCAGTGTGGTAGTAAATATGTGACCAGTAATGCCTGCCTCTCTCAAATAACTCGTGGCGAAACACCTTATATATACACAAATCAGACCCTTGCTGGTGGGGCACTGGGCCCCCGAAAGGGGGCCACCTCTTGGCCCCTGACAAGCTACATGCATATATTTCCCCTTCACATACGCGAGGCCCGTCCTGATCCCGTATTTATTTACTGCAGAACCATTGCCCGGGACAATGCAAAATATCTAATATCATGCGGCTCTATCCAGGCGATCGTTTCAGTCCCCTTCTACCCCGAAATCTGTCCAGAGCGCTCATCCCGACAAAGTGTGTGAGTAAGCAGCCTCGCAAGTGTGAGTAGGAGTCAGGTCGATTCCGTGACAACTGCCATCGCGGCCGTGTCTGACAATTCTTATCAACCCACCTGGGTCTTCACTAAAGTATGTGAATTAACATCTGTGTCCCTGCATGTAGCCAATAGACCCAGGCGTCCTGTCTCACTCAAAAGACGTCCATTCAATTAGTATTGCGAAACGAACGTCATGGGCGGCAAAAAGAGAGGCAACCAGGATCGAACACTGCCCTTATTTCTTGATGCGTCTCTTCGGCGTCCACTGCCAATAATTTATGGTGAAGGCCCCAGGGCCTTCATCCGTCTATGGGGGGAGATTATGAGAGAGTCGCGAGACGAGTCTATATTCGCATGGAGAGATGATAGCGCAGGACCAAAGGCAGTTTCAGGCGTGTTGCAGAGAAGACCACGCATGTTCAAAGAATCCGGGCAATACATAGAGTACTACGAACCGGAGTCGCAACGCCGTTTCTCAACACCAATCGGGGATTTGGGATCACGTTACCGATCCGTACCGTCAAAAATGGCGTGGTTGTTCTTCCATGTGCACACACCAGGCGCTATCCCGGCTGCACTACCTTTCTATCAGGAACAGGTTATACAGCTCGAAAAGGGGCCTGGTTTCGAGAGCGGGTATAAGCTGTATGGAACAATGGGAACGAAGCGAGAGACGGCTCTATACCTCAAGACTTGAACATTGGTTCCAAAGGGGTTCACAACGGCTCTCCAAGGGCCTAAAGAAAATTGCCGCTTAGCTGCTATGGTGGCTTTTCGATGGTAGGACTAATCTATGTTTATAGTCCTACTCGGTTCGGTGTCTGACATTGAAGAAGTTGCCGCCCATGTCCTCGATGGATGCGACGAAGTTCGAACCTTCGGAGACTAGGCGCAGGTATTCGAGCCATAACCTCTTGGCTCGGCCTTTTATTTCGGATGCGAAACCATTCAAGTGAACCCCCACTCGAGTCGAATAGGGACGCAAGTATTTCTTGGTCGATATTAACCTACAGAGAAATATGTCACTTGCAGAGACTGCCATGGAGCTATTCAACCAGACGTCAGTGGGACAGGTGCTCAACCCGGTGCCATAACTTGTCGACCCTGCCCCGAATAGGAGGGACAATGAATTAGGAGGGAAGGGCGACGACCACAGGTTCAAGGTAAAGACGATTACTTAAGCGTTGAAAATCTTAGTGGCCAGGGCGTAGATATTTACGGTGCATATCGAAGTTGAAAGCTTGAATGGTTTTTAATCTAATATTTACACACCGCCAAATGCAATACAGATCTCAATGCAGAACATAACTCCGGCTGGTTAACTACCAGGGGATATAGTAGTACAGAGTAACAAAGAAGCTCGCCCAGCAGATAGTTCACATTATAGGTAGTAAACAAAACAACCACTAACGTCTGCGCCCTCTCAGTTTATTTGGCGGCGATGTTCCATTTAGCTCCAACGAAAAATATGATAAGAATTCATTAAAATATAGATGGTATTCGAAAACGGTAACGGCAGCTCTGATTTTTCTATGGGTGATAAGACATTGGGTTGCGAGTGCAACGCCATTCGTGCATAGTCCAGTGTTACCCCCTTTAGCCGGGATTCGTTGGCAAATTCTACCACCGCTCAGCTGCAGCTGCTAGGACTATTGGAAGCGTATGGCCTCTTGAGAACTACCGGCAGAAATCAAAAGATTCGTAACATCGCATTATCTGCTGAGGGGATTGGTAAGCAAATGCATGGTTATTTCAGGGTATTTCCGCTCTTCTCCCACTATTCTGTGTAGGTTATTGGTCCACCAAAGAGGGACCTAAACACAGCGAAAAGTCTGACTTCCCGAGTTTTACCAGAAGCTGAATACTTATATACTCTTCCAATTAGTTTGGAGGCTCACTGGTGACTTTTGGTCACCAAGGACTAACTGTAGGGGAGAGCATTCCCTGGGGAACCTCATAACGCAAGGATTGGCATAGGTGTGACAAGGGAGGAATACCCTGAAAATACCAGCAAAATGCTTAACTATATTTACCTATCATGTTTCCTCGCCGTGACCTATGCGCGAGTCCACCATCTCATAGTCGGCAACCTAGTCAGCCCAGCCTCCCTTTATGTCCTCGAATTTGACGACGAGAGTTTGGACCTCCGGATCGTCAGCAACAACAGCGCGCACAGCCCGCATGCTTGGATCACCTTTGGGGTGAGAGAAACCCGCACCCATACCTGCGAGCGTCTGAGCGCCAGTACTTAGAATTAGAAGCAGACGAAAGAGTTCATCTACGGCGCCTCGTTAAACAGCCCCACGATAGCGCGCTACAAACTAACCACCGATTCCGGCAACTCCAGCACATTACAACTGCGGCTGACGGGCAGCGCGGTCAACTGTGGCGGCCAGACCAGCGCCTTCGTGCTCGCCGGCCAGCAGCCGCCGTTCGACGTGTACAGCGCGTCGTGGCCGGGCCCCCAGGCGTGCGGGGCCGCGTTCCCGGCATCGGCCCGCGACGACGACCTCGGCGGCGGGCCCCGTTACACGTGGGACTATGGCGCATCGTCCGGGATCCATGGCTTGGCGCTCGGCGCCAACGGCACGACGCTGTACTCGGCGGACCTGAAGGGGAACTCGGTCTGGACGCACCGCTTCGTGGGTGCTGCTGCTATTGATGGCGGCGGCGGCGTCGGTGGTGGTGGTGGAATAGAAGAGGTGGGACGGCTTTTCGCGCGCGACGAGTCCGGGCCGCGACACCTCGTGGTACACCCGGCGGGCAGGTATCTGCACGTGATCATGGAGACGGCGAACGAGCTTGTCACGTACGAGCTGGACGGGGACGCGCGGGAGCCGCGGCGGGAGGCGTCCGTGTTTTCTGTTATCCCGGAGGGTGAGCTGTCGCTTGTTTCGTTACCTTGCGTAATTCACATACCAGATTGACCTGCACACCCACACACAATATCCAGCCCATAGTCCCAGACCAACCGTTAACCCCCGCACCCGTGCCCTCCTAGGTCTCAACAGCACTTCGTACTGGGCAGCCGAGGTCGCCCTCTCGCCGAGCGGGCGATACCTCTGGGCCTCGACCCGGGCCCACGCGGCCTCCGAGGTCGGCTACCTGTCCATGTTCGAGCTGGACGCGGACGGCGCCGTCGTGCCGGCGGGACGACCGGGATCTGGAGCGGGACCCTGGGGAAAGGGGCCGCTGTTTATTGTGCCGACGACCACACCCGGCGGCATCGCCAACAGCGTTTCGCCGGCGCCGTGGTCAGACGAGTTCGTCGCTATGACGGACTTCAGGACCGGGTACGTGCAGATCTGGAAGATGACGACGAAGAAGATGGACGGGGCTATGGACAAGGTCGGGGCAGCGGCCGTAGCGAGGGTAGATATTCCTGATGGTGGGTGTTGCGCGAACGTTATCTGGTACGACTGAAAAGGAATATTTTCTGGCTTGGTCTTTTTCCACGGTCGCTAGTCCTTGAGTGTTGATCAGAGATACACAAGAGTGTTTTCACTAAGTGTATAGCACACGGCGCAATGGGGCAAGCAGAGTACGTTTGCGGACAAAATCATGCTGGAGTTGAATCTGTTATATTTGTTGCGTCTTCAATGCTCCCCAAATACTCCAAGGAAGCTTCCAGCTGCTCCTAACAGCGAATGGGTCAAAGTTCTTAGCCTCTAGCCTCGACAGATAGTCTTGCGCCGGAACGGCCTCTAGTAATACACCGAATCCCCGGCGCAGATCTCTAGCGGTGTCATCATGCCCGGTCGTCTCCGGATGCTGGTGTTCTGCCTCGTCTCCGTGCTCATATTCATGGCCCGGATTCTGGCCAGTGCGGATGTTCTTCAGCATCTCCCTGGCCGTGATGAGGTGATCATGAGCTCGAGTGGCCACTTTGAAGACTGCGTCTTGGAAGCCCTCGGTTCCAGGACCCTCCCGGTATACATCCTCCTCTCTGAGTCCTACTTCGGCCATGACATCTAGAGGCAGGAGCAGGACTGGGCTTCTGCCGCTGGCTGCCTCGGCACCGCTTGGTGATTTGACCGGCGGCGAAGGAGCAGCCAATACCGGCACGCCTCTGAGGACAGCTACGATGCCGCAAGCCTTCCCAATGTGGCTCGCTAGATGATCCATGTGCATAGAGCGGATTGGGAGAGCTGCTAGTGTCGAGTATATCAGAGTTGAATATGTATTTTCAGCATACTCTTCCAGCGCAGTTAAACTGATAAATGGTCGGTTGTCCATATACTTCTCCCTTGTATTGATCAGTCGCTGCAGCCAAAACTTGATTGAGCTCGGGCTGCTATATGGATCTGTTTCCTTAAGTTCCCGCAGAACCTTGTGTAGGAGTATCATGATGGGCTCTTTGGGTGGTTTACCCGCGAAGGTGTTGTTGACGGCATCTCGCCAGAACTGCATGCGCAATTGCCCAATGGTCGGGTTGGACACGAGCTCGGGAAGTCGCACGAGTTCGAGGTTGAAGGCTCGGAATGCGTCATAGGCATCCTGGCGGGATTTCGGGATGAAGTTGCGGATCAAGTAGGAGTCATAGTCTGAATTCCTATTCCTGTCAGCTCTTCGAATTCTTTTTGTAGTTCCTTCTACTTGGATTGTACGTGATAGTGCACCTACCTGAGCTGTTCAACGCAATACTGTTTGGCTTTTGCAGTATCAGCTTCGGTGATGTAGCCCCGACGCAAATATCGTGACTGGGTTATCTTTGACCTTTGACGGCCGGCGCGCAAGCAAAACGCCCGTGGATACATGGAACAAAGACTTGCAAAGACAGATTTATGGGTACATTTTAAGGCCAATTACTTTTAAAAGAAAGACGCAGGGCAGGTTGTAGAACTTCCGGAATGCGCATATCTCGCAGCTTCCATCAATTCCCAATTGCAGTGTTCCAGAAAGGTACGAAGTACGAAGTACAGGTGGGATGATATCACTATAAATCATCCAAGACGCTAAAAGTTCAATTCAGGGCCCCACAACCTCCTTTGCAACCACTTAAAGAAAGTGCGACTCTAGTGCCAAATCACATGATTTTCGCGCCGCCTTAACGCGTTCGCTGTAACTAAACGCGTCGTCTTTATCCCACCCTAAATTGCGAACTTAGAGATTAATTGACTTTCCCACTCCTTTTGTCGTCGAAGTCCCACGTTTATGTCAGAGATCAGAATTGCACGCCATTATCGGAGTCACCATGAGCATACGGGACTTGGGCGAACCTCCCACAAAGAAACGAAGGTTCTTTGCCGAACCCGAAGAAGATAGTTGCACCCGCGTTGCTGTCGCAGACTCGAACGCCGGACTGCCGAGGTCTCCCCCGAGAGAGACAGCAGTGGATGATGTATCCAACCGTGCAGCCCCGTTGAATGGCCATCCAGCGACATCGTCACCTGCGAGCGCACCCGTTAATACATCGGAACCCCCCGCCTTCGATGAGAACACATTCGAGAGCTTATTAGGGGATAAAGTAAAACCCGAAGTGCTGGACATTATACGCGCGAACTGCGGCAACAATCTCGAACAAGCCGTGAACATGTACTTCGACGGTACATGGATGAGGTTCCGAAAACCTAGGCCAGCTTTCAACGCCCCCAACCCTTTATCCTCTCGCATGCCTCCTGTCTCGGTCGACCACTCCAAAGAACCGGATCCTCCGCCGAAGGCTCCCATCACTCAGTCTATGCCTCAGAGCCGGTACATCGGGGCATTCGGCGTGGAAGGCTGGGCCACACGAAGCGGAACGAACCTGCTGAAGCACGGGGAGACTGTTAGAATAGAACGCCAAAAGATACAACCGCCCAATGGCAGATCACTCGCTCCGCAACGAGTGCCCTTGGTGGTCTCTAAACGAGTTGATGTCATAGTCCGATTCACGGACGCGAAAGGCAACGAGATAGGCAGATTGGCAAAAGATACTGCCAACTGGGTGTCTTCGCTGATTGACCAGAGAGTCTGCAGATTCGAGGGCACATGTGTGTATGCCCCCGAGAGGCTTCGCACCAATGACACAATCTTCCTACAGTTGAAGTGTTACTTGCTGAGGCATGCTTTTTTGAGTTCCGGCTTTCATTTGTCTGAAAACCGGTCTACTGGTGTCTTCGAGGAGAAAGAGACGGCCGAGGAACGGGACTTGCGACTGCGTCAGGTGGCGCTTGTGAGATTGTTTCAGGAGATAAACCTGTTGCCGACGAGGACTAGTGATGCGGTCGGGAAGCACAATCGCCAAGATCTTCTTCAAGCTGCCGAAACGGCTGACAAGCAAGACCAAGGTACATCAAAGTCTAATGACCGGTATGTTGACTTGTGCTTCCCATCGTGAATACCAATTGACAGGGTTGCAGCGACGCCCCAGGATCTTCTCCACCATCCGAAGATGCCGAAGAGGGCCAAGAACTAGAGCAAGACCAACTCGATACCCTCTACCAGAAAGCCCAATCATTTGACTTTAGTACACCGGAAGCCGAGCCCCCAGACACTTTTGCCATGACGCTCCGTCCTTACCAGAAACAGTCGCTCTATTGGATGTTACGGAAGGAAAAGGATTTAAAGAATGAAGTCCGCGAATCTTCGATGCACCCTCTCTGGGAAGAGTATTCTTGGCCGACCAAGGACGCTGACGACAAGGATGTTGTCGAGGTTGACGGGCAGTCCAAATTCTATGTCAACCCCTATTCAGGCGAGATGTCGTTAGACTTCCCCGTTCAAGAGCAGCAT
Organism: Monosporascus ibericus; assembly: GCA_004154915.1. Classification (NCBI taxonomy): domain Eukaryota; kingdom Fungi; phylum Ascomycota; class Sordariomycetes; order Xylariales; genus Monosporascus; species Monosporascus ibericus. The sequence continues at coordinate 40,605 of QJNU01000179.1, forward strand.
TGCCTCGGTGGAATCCTAGCAGACGAAATGGGTCTAGGGAAGACGATTCAAATGCTCAGTCTGATTCATTCGCACAAGTCCGAAGCCGTACTTGGAAGCACGAAGCCCGTTGATTCTGTCAATGATCTTCCGAGGATGCCGGGAAGAAATTCAGCTAGCGTCCTTGCTGCACCCAAGACAACCCTTGTCGTAGCTCCAATGTCACTCCTCGCCCAATGGCAGAGCGAGGCCGAGAATGCCTCCAAGGACGGCACCTTGAGGTCGATGGTCTACTATGGTAGTGACAAGATCGGTGATCTACAGGCGCTGTGCCGTGAAGCCAACATGGCTTCAGCGCCCGATCTTGTCATAACGAGTTATGGGGTAGTGCTTTCGGAATTTAGCCAGGTTGCGAAGAGTGGTATCAAAGATCGTGGCCTATTCTCCTTGAACTTCTTTCGCATCATTCTCGACGAAGCCCATACAATCAAGAATAGGCAGTCCAAGACAGCGAAAGCATGTTACGAACTGGCAGCGGAACACCGTTGGGTATTGACAGGCACGCCGATCGTGAACCGCTTGGAAGACCTCTTCAGCTTGATCAGGTTTTTGAGGGTGGAGCCTTGGAACAACTTCTCCTTCTGGAGAACATTTATTACCGTGCCCTTCGAGTCGAAGGATTTCATGCGGGCCCTCGATGTCGTTCAGACTGTATTAGAACCTCTCGTGATGAGAAGAACAAAAGAGATGAGGACACCCGATGGCCAGCTGCTGGTTCCCTTGCCCCCAAAGTCGATAGAGATCGTTGAGGTTGAGCTCTCTAAACCAGAGCGTGATGTCTATGAACATATCTTTACAAGGGCAAAGAGAACATTCTCAGCCAGCGTCGAGAAAGGCACCGTCATGAAAGCCTACACGACTATCTTCGCTCAGATTCTACGTTTACGGCAGTCTTGCTGTCATCCCACTCTTGTGCGAAACCAAGATATCGTGGCTGATGAAGAAATGGCTGGTGCCGAGGCAGATGCAGCGGCGGGCTTGGCCGACGACATGGATCTTCAATCGCTCATCGAACGGTTTACAGCGACGACTGATGACAAGAAAGACACCAACGCTTTCGGAGCTCATGTTCTCCAGCAGATACGCGACGAGGCTGCCAATGAGTGCCCTATTTGTGCCGAGGAGCCTATGATTGACCAAACAGTTACTGGTTGCTGGCACTCTGCTTGCAAGAAGTGCCTGCTGGATTACATAAAGCACAGTACGGACCGTCAAGAGGTTCCCAGGTGCTTCAACTGTCGCGAGTACATCAACTCACGCGACCTATTCCAAGTGGTCCGGCAGGACGATGATCCAGATGCCACCATACACGATGATCCAGATGCCATCATGCATGGCACACCCAAAATTAGCCTCCAACGACTTGGTGTGAACGAATCTTCTTCAAAAATCGTCGAGCTGATTAAGCATCTACGTGACCTCCGTCGGGAACATCCACAGATAAAGTCTGTCGTGTTCAGCCAGTTCACATCTTTTATGTCTCTAATCGAGCCGGCGCTAGCCAAGGCCAACATGAAGTGCCTTCGCCTGGACGGGACATTAACTCAGAAAGCCCGAGCTGCCGTCTTAAACGAGTTTAGGGAGTCCGACAAGTTCACAATCCTGCTGATTAGCTTGCGAGCCGGCGGTGTGGGTCTGAATCTCACCCAGGCAAAGCGAGTTTATATGATGGACCCGTGGTGGAGCTTTGCCGTGGAGGCGCAGGCTATTGATCGTGTTCACCGTATGGGCCAGGAGGACGAAGTGAAGGTGTATCGCTTCATCACGAAGGATAGTGTCGAGGAGAGGATGTTGAAGGTCCAGGACAGAAAGAAGTTTATGTGAGTGAATCATTTGGCACCCTACCAACTGTCAGCACTAACACATGTGTAGCGCCACCTCTCTCGGAATGATGAATGATGAAGAAAAGAGACTTCAGCGTATAGAAGACATCAAGGAACTACTAAGTTAAATGACATTTCACCGGGCGCATTATGGGTTTAGCAGTGCTTGCCATCGTTGTTCATCAAACTGACTGGGTGACAACGAAGCTTGCGGTGTATCTATATATATCAAGGGATATGGGGATAGAGATGACTAGCAGCACGTTAATCGACGCCTCTGGCGTAGCCTCGAAAGGCACATGGGCAGGAATGCCATACACTGGTTTCATACAAAAGCTGCACAGACTTGGCATTACTATTGTTGACTAGATCTGCCTTAAGTCTATTTCGAGACAACGTAACTGGAGGTTAGCCCTCCCTTCGAGGTGCAGCCCGGTACAGAGGCCAGAGACATCCGCTTTGCCAGATCAACAGCGTTAGCCGATCCCGAGCACAATAAACACAACAGCCTGGCCAAATTAGCCGCTGTAGAATGACCCAGGCTCTACTCCTGATCGCACGCAAACCAGCCGAACACCGCGATGCCCGCTCCGCAACGGGGCACCACCGTCCCGCCCCCGCCACCTCAGCGCTGGGCATCACCTGCCGACGCAACCATCAGCAGATGGGTATCGCAGGCGCCGCGGTTCGGGACCGTCGTCGGGCCGCCACCGCCACCGCCACCGCCGCCCCGGCTGCGCAGATACCCCAGGCTCGGGCTCGGGCTACGGAATACCCGGCTCCGGCTCCGTCTGTAGCGAGAGGTGCACCACCGGAACCACCAACGCCGGTACCAGATCGATCTCGGCCATCTCAAGATCCAGCACCTGCATCGACATCGACTCTACCTTCGGGGAGGGCTTCCACACTTTCGCAGGCGCCAAAGCAGGTTCCTGCGGCTGGACGCACGTCAACACCAGCAGTGCTATCTGCACCTAACCGTGCATCGGCACACGTACCGGTCGTGGTTTGCACCTCTAGGAATATTACGCCCGTGCCCGCCCCCATAGCACCAGGTCGGACACGCTGGTAAGCACAGCCCGCTGCACAGTTACGAAGTGTGTGAGAACCGGCACCTGTATTCTCGTCCGCTGCTGCTCCCCCGTCAGCTCGCGTTCCCGCGATCCCGTTCTCGCCTACCGATACCTCCCTCCTCACCCAACAACAGCAATACCGGGAACCTCCCACTTCCACTACGGTCTCACATGCACCAGCACCAGCACCAGCACCAGCACCAGCATCAGCACTTCTTCATCCCTCTCCAGATCCAGCCAGCCAGATGAAGCCCCAGAGCACCCATCACCGCCCGCCCCCACCCCTACACTCACAGCCAGCCCCGGCACCAGCGTTCGCACCCTCGGACAACTTGCCGTCCCCTCCCTCGGACACCGCCGCAGCGCACCGTACGCGCGCACGTTCGGAACGGGACAGGCGAGGACGAACGTCTACGCGGGGCCTGCCCCTGATGACCCTGGATCTGATTGCCGTCGGCGCAGGCCCGGGACAAGCGGTGGAGACGAGCCGCAAGCGCGGCGCATGGATGTCCCCGCGTGGGCGTTAGGCACCGGCGCCGCCGCTGGAGCTGAGGGTAGTACCGAAGGTAGGGGAAGTCACGCGCGCACGAGAGAACATGGCGGGAGCCTGCCTCAAGAGCCCGGCGCCGGGGGTCTCGGCACTGGTGTCGACGGGTCCGCGGTGTTGGTAGATCGAGCCGACGGACTGCCCGTCTTCTGCCATGTCGTGGGCTGTCTAGTGGTTCGTCATCTGCGCTATCGGCACGGAGCGCCGTGTGAGGTGCCTGCCTGGAGATGCCCGCTCTATGGCTGTGTGCATGGATATGGAGGCGCGAGATAGGGAAGTGTCTCAGCTAGCTGCTCGCACATAAATCGTTGCAAACGATATGGGTAATAACCCGCTTTCATTGCATGCGACATGGTGGTTGGGAACAGTTTCCCGGTCTGCAATGCTTGAATGCGGTATGTCCCTCAAAAGGAAGAATTGTGACACTTTTTCCATCCAATGACTGTAGCTGCGTAACGTCACGTCTAATCAAGATAGTGATTAATAGTCGAGTAGGCTAGGAGTAGATGTGAGACTTGTGTAACTAGCGATGATTGTCTGGTATTGTCTGGTTGGAAGTAAGTCAAGCCGAGTTGTTCCCAGGCCACTTGACTCACGATGCATAAATATAAAAAGGCCTCGCCCATCAGGTTCGAAGCTTTTGTGAAGCTCTTCCCCCAGAGCCTAAACAATCAATCTCTAACGCCAATTTACTATGCGTAGTTAGGGAAATTGGAGATGTCTTCACCAAACTATTCCAACGTGTCCGAATTCTTGTCGTCGCCTCCAGCGGCCCCAGCAGAGCAGCATCAACGACCTTCCCGGCAGCAACGAAGAGCCCGCCGCGGCCGCGGCCGCAACCGAGGTATCGCACGCAATGGCGCCGCCCAGCAGCAGCTCGAGCTGCAGGGGTTCATTGTGCATAGACTCGACGCGATCTCGAACCAGATCGGCGTCCTCATAGACAGAATCGCCCCCGAGCTCTTCGACGGGTGCTCCACCACTATCGGTAGGGCATCGCCCATCGCAGAGACGGCCTCGCGGAGTCGCTCGGCTACTCTCGAGCCTTACCCCGGGTATCAGGGTCCCCCAACGCCACCGACGGAGCAGGCTAGCCCCAGCAACACGCAGCAGCCCGATAACCTACCGTTCGACATACCCGACTACACGCGCGTGCGATCGGCCGGCGGCTCAGAGCCATCCCCGGGTGGTGGTTCCGCAGCGCCGGCATCGATGCCGGAGTCGCTGCTGCGCCGCCGCGCCCTGACCGTCGCCATGCTCGAGGTGGACCTCGCCGAGACGCGCCGCCAGCTCCGGGACCTGCGCGCCGTCGCGCGGTACGGCTCCGCCGTCATGGTCGCGGATACCGTGGAGGCAATGGTCAGCGGGCTCGAGATCAGCATCGACCAGGACCTCGACCGCCTCTGCTCCCTGCAGCACGAAGAAGCCCAGCAGCAGTGGACGACGGCCGGGTTGGTCTCGCCCACCCGGTTCGCGCGAGTGCAGCCGCCAACGCCGGCCCAGGCCCAGGCCCCCTTCGCTCCGTGCCCCAGCCCCCCGGGACCTCAGCGCTACGCCGCTTCTTACTTGACGCCTGGATGTGCGGGTGCGGTTGCCCCCATAGGCTCGGAGTTGGGCCCCGATGATTGGACCTACGAATACATCGACCCGGAACCCGACTGGGCCGGGATACCTGAGGCACCAGCTGTTGGCTTTTGCTTCCATGTTGAGCACGAAACAGCGTTGGCTTACAGGAGGAGATTTGTGTCACCTGTGGCTTAAAAGGCAGACTTGGAGGGGGACGAGAACAGGTCAGTGGTGAATATATTAGACTAAGTCGCAAGTGGGGAATCGGTTAGTTCAGGATTACGGGAGGCGCAGACGCACTCTCATGCCCTGTCCATACTTATGTAGTTTCCATGTAATTGGTGTTGTCCACCGATCGGGACAATTTTGTGGCTTAGCCCATCGTTCTATGCTCAAACTTCAATAAGCGATCAGGGATTTCATCGTCTGAGGCTCCGTATGTCCGCCTATCATGTAATGACCTAATTATAGCAGCGTCCTCGGAACTAACCCGAAGCATATGCAGTTGTTGTTTTACTCTTGCCACTGCATAGCCCTTGGCATCAGCCCCTGAGGAGCTGCCTGAATACCAGCCCGAAACTCGGACTGGCATGCAGTACGCCCACTATTATGCAGGCAGTCATTAGTGCACGGTGAGAGCTTGCGGCCGATCAGCCCTGTCCAGTGAAATAGACTCTACATGCTGCGAAGCAAAGCGCAAGGGACCACATTCTGTCCATCGAGGCCCAGCAGCGGTGAAAACAGCGGCGGTGCTGTTGGGCCTTCCTAAAGCATGCACAGCAAATGAGGGTCCTACGGTAGGACGAAATAGAGACATGACAATCGTCTTTGTCTCGGGTCTTGACGAACTCCCACAGATCGGCAGACGGTGGTGTATTAGTTTCCGGGGCTGATGGAGGAGCTGAATGAAACGGTTAGGGCTGTGTTGGGCTGCTGCGCCCGACTTTGAATACCCACAAGTCCCCAATTACTTCAGCGCGCGCTGCTTCTTACGGATGAACCGGCTTCCGGTACCTGCCATCCGCTAGGCATCCTCTGGATTCTCTATGTAATAATGGGGAGACTTCCGCCCAATTGGGATATGCTACTCGGCCATGATGTGTTATAGACTGGTTCGTGGTCTGAGCCGGACAGGGAGCCACTTGACTAGGACCATCACGCCGAGCACACTAAAAGATGACTTGGTAATTAATTTGGACCCATCTCTAAGCCTCTAACGCCGACCTCAACGCCCAGCTGGTCAGCATAGTTTCCGTAGCCTTTAAGTCTTGGTCCCACGGCATCTCGAGCTCGAACATGTTCTGCCTGTCTTGTGTCGTGGACAAGCCAAAAAGTGGAAGAACGGTGACTTTTGGTCGTCATGGCTAGTAACCAGCTGCCGTTCGAACAACGCCTGCCCCAGGATCCTTATTTTCCACAATCGGAACCCCAAGGGCCTACATTTCTTGATACCCAAGCCTGCGTGTGTGCTCTCCAGGAAACCCCAGAAATAGACAGCAATGCGGCGAAATGGCAGTGTATCGGGAACCAGACGAACGGGGTTTACGTGACGACGGGAGGGAAGTGGTTTAACACTCTTCATGGGGGTACCGACGTCCAGTTGCCCATATACGATGCCTCTAACCCCCCGGACACTACAACACCACTTACCTTCGATCACGACGACGGGTCATTGCAACCAGCGAATCTTGAGAGGCTTAACGTCTGGGACAGGGCCTGTACTGGTATCAACCATACGACCTTCTCGGCGTCTTTCTATGGCGCGGCTCAACAGATAGCCCGAAACGAGACGCCTACATATGCTGCTCCCTGCTGGAGAGAGGGTGCAGTGCCTATCCAGATTCAGAATGTGGAGTCGTGGATGGCAGATGGTTGCGCTGAAGGTTTCCTATGTATGCTCTCCAGGATTAAGCGTTATGGGAATCGATATGCTAAACACAAACAGGTGCTAACAATACTGTGAATTCCCTGCCGCAGTTCTGCCCACCTCTGACAGTATGCCAAATGGGTCGTCTATCAGGAATGATCTGCACTTTCCAGGGCAAGAATATCGGGATGGGACCGTAAGTGACTCGCAGCTCCCCGTGTGCCCCTTTTCTAGCCCAATGCTCAAGGCTACTACATTAAGCCTGCCATGTCACCCTATTCCTCTAGGACATATTGCTAGAAACGTTCATCCCACGTTCCTGCACGAATACTGACGGCAATATACAGGTTTGAGCCTGTCGTGTGTCAGCAAGGGTACTACTGCCCGCCCGCTACAGGGGGCAAAGAGATGTTACCATGTCCTCAGGGCTCGTACTGTCAACCTGGAGCCGCAACCCCGACGCCATGTAATTTCGGAAGCAGCTGCCCCGAAGGATCACAGTACCAGAGATATTACATCCCATTCGCGATCCTCATTCTGGTTGATATTCTACTAATTGTTGGGACCCTCCTACTCATACTGCGAGGACGACTCCGAAAGAGCTCGAGGATGCACCATGCTCCGCTAGACGCGTATAAAATTCCAGGTATGCTTTCGCGGAAGAACACGAATTATAAACAACTCTCCGAAGTAGACCACGAGATGGACCATGTGGCCCCAATGTACATGCGGGGACAAGACCAATGGGCCGGTTTCCAAGCTGCACTCGAGGTTCCGGGCATGGCACCAGGCCAGGACTTCGAAGCTGGGCTTACTCCCCAGCTACAAGCCTTTGTGGAGTCGATGAGGAAAGCGACGGCTACCGCGGACTTTGGGATGTCCTTCCAGTATTCTGACCTCAGCTTCCACCCGAAAGGGAGCACGAAGCCTATTCTCCAGAATGTGACCGGATCCATCGAGGCCGGTTCCCTGACCGCGGTCATGGGTGGCTCAGGTGCTGGTAAATCCACCTTCGTGAACGTTCTGATGGGGAAGACCATCAACACCGGCGGCCATGTTTCGATCAACAACATACCGGGAAAGATTAAGCGCTACAAGAAGCTCATCGGTTATGTGCCGCAAGACGATGTCGTGTCCCCCGAGCTGACCGTCTATGAGAACATCCTTCACGCGGCGAGGATACGCTTGCCTCGTTCCTGGAAGGACTCCGAAATCAAGGCCCACGTCGACTCGGTCATTGACTGCTTGGAGCTGTCCCATGTTCGCGATTCCCTGGTTGGTAGTGTCGGAAAACCTGTTATAAGCGGCGGGCAGCGGAAGCGTGTAAGCATTGGAATGGAACTCGGCGCGGCACCCATGGCTATATTCCTCGACGAGCCCACGAGCGGTCTGGATGCAACGGCGGCGTCATCCATAATGGGGACTTTGAAAGCCCTCGCGCGGCTAGGCATCTCTGTCATCGTCATCATCCACCAGCCTCGGATGGAAATCTTCGAGATGCTGGACGACCTCATCCTCCTTGCCAACGGACAGATTATCTATGAGGGCCCTGAGGCGGAGGCGAGGTACTACTTCCAGGAGATGGGCTTCGATTTCCCTGACTACGGCAACTTTGGCGACATCGTTACCGATATAATAACCGGCAACGGCCGTCCCTATAAGAAGAGCGGCGACATCTCCAAGGACGCCCTGATCCGGCACTGGGCCACCTCTCGCCAGAATGCCAAGATCAAAAGCAGGCACGCCTCGGTCTCTTCTTCAAACTCCTCCGCCCTCAATGTGGGCGAGATACTGAGCAACAGACAGTCCACGCGTCCGATCCGGCACCTGCTCAGGAGGCGAGGTGCGCCACTTTACAAACAGGTCTGGCTCTGTCTCCGCCGCGCAATGGTGCAGCAGTGGCGCACGAAGTCGGCCTTCTGGTTCGAGCTGGGTCTCGCGTCGATCGCCGGCTCCCTGCTGGGGCTCGCCATGAACGCCAAGAAGGGCATCTACTTCGTCGGGCTGTACAACCCGCCGTTCGACGTGCTCTCCATCGCGACGGACCTGCAGTCGGTGCCACAGCTCGCGCTGCTCGTCGCCATCGCCATCGGGCTCGTGGCGGCGGCGCCGGGCGTCAAGGTATTCTCCGAGGAGATGCTGCTGCACCGGCGCGAGGCCGAGGCGGGCCACTCGCGGCTCGCGTACTTCGTGGCCAAGACGTTGTCGGTGGCGCCGCGGATCGTCATCGCGTGCATGCACTTCACGACGCTGCTCCTCGTGCTCGCCGTGCCCATCATCGACTGGGCCCTCGCCTTCATCGCCAACCTGCTGTACTTCTACTGCGTGTACGGGCTCGCGTCCTGCGTCAGCATGGTCGTGCGCCGCGAGGACGCGCCCCTCCTGAGCACCATGGTCGCCCTCATCGCCGGCATCCTGTCCGGCGCCGCGCCCACCCTGCGCGACGTCCGCTCCTGGGGGATGGAGTGGCTCTGGCGCTCCAGCCCCGGGGTCTGGCTCGCCGAGCTCTACTTCGGCCGCATGGTCTCCCCCTTCGAATACCTCTACAACGTCGAGCTGGCGTCACAGGCCACCGGCTTCAGCCTCGACGGCGTCTGGTCGAACGTGCTGGTGCTCTTGGCTATCGGGACCGCCTACCGCGTTCTTGCGTACATTTTGCTATTTGCTGGGAAGCGGTTGCGTCTATAGAAGTAGTCGCCTGACCAATGTAAACCAATCTTGGGGGAAAAGGTGGATTTATATTTGATGCGCTGGTGGAGTTTGGATTACAATTGGAGTCATACGCGATACCTTCTCCTATAAGTCATGATACCTGCACGAAGTTAGCAACAGCATCATACCTCAGCATGTTTATCGACTTGTCGTCTTTTCTTGGCATTGATTGATGCCGATGACACCAGTCCGTAGGACGTGAGCACTAAGATATAAGTAATGAAGTTGATTTTGAGACTGTAACGGTCTTCCAAGTTATTTTCTAGGGGTAGGGTCTTCCCCGTGTGCCAGTTCAACGTTAAACGACCCCTATACCCAATAACCTATCCAGATTCAACCCTCTTACACTATAGCACCCGGATGGCGCCAGGGGTTATCAGACCATGCGGTGCCGGTGATGATTCCCTTCTTCCAATGTAACTGGGCACTTTCTAGATCCGAGACGGCGGACCCCGATCATGCAGTGACTGTCATCGTCTTACCGAGGGCACTGGGTGACTTCCTCTTCCACAGAGGGCCATCGTCAACTGTTCAGAGCTCACGACAGGTTATTTAAGTTCGCGTACGGCAAAAGAACGCGCGCCCATTGTGATATGCCTAGCGTGCACATTGGAAGTAGACGTCCTGCGATCGGTAGTGACAGAGCTTATTCTCGCTTGTTCCACATGAACATCTTGAAGATTCAAGGTGCTATTCAGCTCGAAAAGCATAATAGAGATCGATCGTCACACATATTCGATATAATAAGTTGTATTTTCGGCGTTCGCTAACATGAACGACTTACGCATGATTACGAAAGGGGTGTTGCAGGTGGTGAAGAAGGTCGACATAGCAAGGAACGGCATGAGAACTCTATCTCCCATTCGCGACTGTTTAACCCGAACGGCTCCTCTCCCCTCAGGTAAGATATTGATAGTTAATACGCCGATTGCAACGTCGCAGTGAGCCATGGAAAGGAGCAGATGGGGTGCCGTAAGTAGCAGTAAGATGCGATGGCTCGAACGCTCGAATTTGGCCAAACAACCTAGAAGACGTGGTTACCCAAGGCCCAATACTATGGTAACCGTGGACTGAGGGCTTGAGCTGGCATCGTGGCTTGAGGATGGCTATTACTACGGCTGCGAGCATGCGTATGGTCGTATGGACCCTCCCCGTTCCATCCTTCGAGAAGATTGGGCACCAATGGCGGTCCTTGCGGATTGGCCATGTAGGCCCCCGGTGGGCAGACAGTCAGTGATGGAACTTTCGGCCTATCTAATCAGTCGAATATTTACCGTCGGCCAAGAATCACAAGCGAGAACATGTGGTATAGCTGCTAGCCCAGACAAACATGTAATTGCATCGAATACATGAGATCAATCTCCTGAAAAGATGTACAGATGTTCGCGTCCAAACCAGTTTTCAGCTCCGTCTCCATTGCTAGCTTCTGCTTAAGCCCCCTTGTTATTATACAACCGACAAAGTATGCTTGAATTAAAACGCCAAACGCCTCGCTACCGTCATGACCCCAATGAAAATTGATGCTGATTCCACCACGGGCAACTGTGCCGGCCTTTCCATTAATCATAGTCGTCATACGCGTGGTGCCACCATTCCTTCGTTCGTAATTCGTTTCCCGTATCATCTCCTTGACGCTTTCAAGTAAGGCTTGATTGCTCTTACAAGAGATCCATTATCCATCCGGAGCAGGGGGTTGCCCCTCACTGTCGGTACCCTTCGAAGCTTTGGAGCTTTTTGAGCCGCTTGACTTGCGACGGCGGCGATTTTTCTTTCGCGGCCAACAGCGGGCGGAACGCCCGTACATGTATAGAAACGTGCAACTAGAGATTATGAAGACCGCAAGTAGGACCCCGACTACAGCACCGATCATGGCGTTATTCTCCCTTGGGGTGGAGCGTGGTTGTAGACTTGGCGCGCCTTCTAATGCTGTTGAGGACGCATCGCAAAGGCGTGCGGAGTCACGAATAAAGGACAGGATGAAATCGCGCGTAGATTTGGCGAGCTCGGCCAGATCCTGCCCCGCGCGTGCCCCCCGACCCGGGGCTGGGGGGATGCCGGATATAGAGTGACTGGGCGACAAAGGCATATACATTTGCGGTGATGTATTGGACGGCAGTGCCTAGGAATTGGATTTGATCCTAGTGAAGAACGAAGCCTCAAAGGCGCAAGGAGAATAGGAAACAAAGCAGAGGATGGGCATTATAAAGCTGTACGCGATCTCGGATGCAAGATAAAGGGTTTGGGCGACATTAAGCGTCTCTGCGACCACTGCATGGTCAACTGCATCGCATGCGTTCCGGCGATTTTCGTCTCGCGTGGACCGATATGCAGTTGCCCAAAAGGCTGCATCCTCTGCATAGCATAGAAAGGTCTGTGGGGTGATACTCCAGTTTAAGACCCTATTCGTCTGTCCGTTGCTGGTCACCAATGTTTTGACCAGAGGCCCGCCCTGCCATGCAAGTTGATAGGTTTTGGCATAGGTTGGATGCAGTTGGAGTAACGGTCCTATTCGCCCGAGCCAGTTGAGGTCACGAAGCTGCAGGACTCCTAAAAGTTGGGGCTGTCCTTTCGGTTAGCGAAGGACGGCATTTGTGATATGTGGTGATACTTCTGTGGGATGTTGTGCGATCTTGAGTTTCCATTTTCAGGAAGAGTCGATGGAGAATTTAGGGAGATCAAGAAAGGCTGAGCAAACAGCTTTCGACATGTATATATGGTATGGCCTTATTGGTCTCATTTCGGGAACTCCTGCTAAAGACCAGGGGACCTTAACAGGTATGGCGGGAGGCCCAAATAGGCCACTCGGGTAATGCGCCATGTCCTCATCAACGGTGTCTTCGGATAACTTTACCAATAGAATATTGGAGAAGCGACCCTTAATTCTTGCTCAATGGCATCGATATCATTTGGTGGCGGATCGTCTGTTCACCCCGTCTACTCCGAGTAGATCGAACGAAGGGGGCGCAACTTTGGCCGTTGAGTGACTCGTCACACAGCAGGGATTCACTGAGAGATAGAATAACGTATACATCGTGATGCCGGTGTGATTTATCGCACGCCGCAAGGAATATGCCGGATTAATTGCAGTGTTGCAGGCGCTGATGCAGGCATATGTCAAATGCCAACTCATCATTCGACCCCGAGTCGGAGGAACACGCTGGATTAAGGCGGAACATGCTGGTCTTGCAATTTAATCATTCTATCCACATGGCGTTTAAGATAAAAGGCCCCGACATACAATACGCAAGATTCGATTCTATGCAGTAACTGGGATCATGCATATGTCGCTTCGTTGTACCCCTTTACCAGATGCGTCTCGGTGGCGCCGTGTAGACAGGAGTTATGAATAGAATTGGCACACATATTGGGTGGTAAATGGCACAATAGCATACCAGTGAGTGGTTATGGTCATCAGTGCCAATTATTCATCGCTTTCGTTAGATAGCATATTGCCCTGCTCCAATGCATGCATCATACCATTTCCCTTAGCCTGCGACAATTATGCGGCCCCGCTTTTCCTATCAACTCGGAGAAACCTAAAACAGGTAGGACGAATAGTAGATATGTTGATTCGCACTCGGGCCGTATATGGCGTTCCTTAGGGGACTCTCAAAGAGATTCCGGATCTCATCAACGCTGTATCCAGCACCAATCGCCAGCTGAAGGATGATCCGGGCTTGCTCAGCACCGACAAAGCTGGCGTAGAAGCTATACGGACGTCAGCCAAGAATGAAATACATATAGCGCAATATGAAGAGTTGAATTATGGGATTGGGAGACGTACACTGAGCCTGGGTAGATCTTGGGCACACCACTGCCACTGGGCGGTCGGGCAACGGCAACAGTACCGATTCCTTAGCTGAACAAATCTTCAGCAGTTCAGTCGCGCTGGGACTAAGCTGAGCGGCACCTGCTCCCATTATCACCAGTCCTCTGGAACATAGGGGTGAGCATGGGCCGTCCCGTGCCACTTCGGAATCTAGATACGTACTTCGCTCCGTTCGCCGCAGCAGCATACATCAATGAGGCGTCAAAGCCCTGGTGACCAAAGAGGGTGGTTGCAGAGGGGAGTTCGGTCACATTAGTCACGTCGAAGTAAGGACGGCCGGTAGGGTAGGCAGCACCGAAGAAGTAATACGGCTGTCCTGAGAGGAGAGCGCCAAGGTTCCCTTGTTCAATAGACTTAAAGGTGTCGGGCGTGCTGGCATTGGTTTTGGGGGAATAGTAAATAGAGATGATCCTAGAAACCACAGAGTCAGTAAAGAGCCTCCAATACAGATGATACAGAGAAAGTCGCGGTGAGCGACCCCGACGCTTATTTGGCTTAATTACTTATCATTGAAGGCGATCAAACCACCACGATCCTGCGACGAGGGTGACGCGGTGGCAGCAACAGCTTGATAAAAGTTCGATGGTCAATCCGACAAGATATAAGTGTTTGGTCTCATGGTCCCTGTAGCTATTAATTGTTTAGAGGAGTTGAATATCAGGTCAACACCGAATGTCTTTTCTACGTTAGCCCCTATTCTGTCATTGTAACAAAGACGTCGACATTGGTTCTCACCATTTCTTCTAGGGCGTTGGTGCCATGGAACATGATGGCACCGGCAATATCGGAGCCTTCGGAACAGAGTTGCCTGTTAGCTACTTGGCTAATGTTCAGGTAGAGTGACGAGTTGACACCAGAACTACCAACTGGAGCTTCGAGTTCCACAATGCCAAGTTGGACGACTTCTAGTACCTCTGTGATATTGCTAATCAGTTCATCTGTTGTAGGTCTGAGCCCCCTGCCGTAATTGATGATATCGAGAGCGCTGTAATTGGAAGCAGACACTATCGTGGCGCCCGTATTTGTATATTATCGATCGATCAGGGGGCAAGTGGCCCAGGAAAGGCGCACCGAACCTACATGACTTTGGGCAGGGGGGAGTTCTTAGAAATCCACACAATCACATCGCGTCACATTCACTTTTGACTTCTTGGACTGGTGATGCCAGGGCCTTTAACGGCCAATGGGGTGAAGATAAGTGACTTGGTAAGCATCGTGACAGCGCGATCACCAGTCGGATAGGGAGGTCACCCAGACACCTACTGCAGATAGTCAAAGCATTCCGCCAGGAGTTCCGGCGAGTTATATAACGATGTCTTTCGCCTTATTCCTGTACGCTTCTTGTCCAAGCAGTTTCTACAGCGACCCGCAGCGTCGAATCTGATCCGGGGAGCGAGCTCTGCTGTTCTGGATTATCTCCGCCACGTTTTCACCGCCAAGCTCGCTGTGTCATAAATCCAATGACAAATATCTTGATAATGGCCAATGATTACCCATCTCCCTGGTAATGGTTATGGATATTCCCTATGCTGTCATGGTCTTATCATTAGTGAAGCTATTTACACAGACTCTGTCTGATACGGTGAGCGAACAACCCGGGTCGAACCCTTATCTCGGCCCATAGGCTGGCCAAACCGATCCCGCTCCATTGGGAATAACTCCGTAAAAGGTTCCCAATCCCTTTTAGTAGAAGTATTCAATTGCATATAAACTTAGATACTTTCTCAAGATATAACCCGTTGAGCGCAGCTACGTTCGCAGTATATGCATTGCCGTATATTTTGCAACTAAATCCTCCGCAATGTCGGGGTAGGTATTTCGGGGGAGGATGATAACGAGTAACCCCGCCTTGCCAAGGCAACTGTTCGCGAGCGACGCGTCCCAGCCTCCCTGGAATGCTGAAAGATGACGTGGGTATTTACGGAGAGCATTAAGAGTCAAAACTACACTTGGCTCAAATTCCGAGCTCCGACTTGCAGTTGCGAGTACTTAGTGAGTTTCGACAATCGCGCGGGATGATGGGGAGGGGACCGACATTGGTCGATCGCCATTCGACTTCTCGGCGCAATGTCTTGCAAATCCAAGTGCTGGGCGTGGTAGTCTTGTGTGGCCTATTATGGACGAATCACCGACAGCTTGGCCTTTTCGACATTGAAGTTCATGACAAGCAAACAGTAATTGACAGCGAAGAGACGAGAGCACTTGATCACTCCCCATATGGCCGATTCCCCCTTTCGAACGACTCATTCCACTTTCTTCCTTGCATGAATGCTACAATCCTACCACCATTAGATAATCCTGATCCGGAACGTGCTTGGAGTGGTCTTTATGACCCCGATCCTAGTCATTGGAGTTGGGGCAACAAGGCCACCTTGGAAGACGAAACCAGTGAGAGCCAAGACCCGTATCATGGTCGAGGTATTTACATGTGTGGCTATCTGAATGTCCTGCTTGACTACACAAACGAATCTGAATCACGCACCGTCCGTCTAGCTGTCACCAAATTCCAGGTATCTGGCCTTGGACATGCCCGTGATGCGTCCGATGTTACGGCAGGTCGAACTCCAGGAAGCAAGAGCAGGAGAACCATCGTGATCGAACCCGGTGGTCCTGGAGGTAGTGGTACGAGCTTTGCCTGGCGACAGGCCGAAGCCATCACCGAGAAATTGAGCGACGGGGAGTTTGACGTCTTAGGATGGGACCCCCGCGGTGTCAATGCGTCATTGCCCGCTGCATCGTGTTATCCCTATAACGCCGACAGGGACCGATGGTCGCTACTTACTCACCAATATCTCGAGGTGTCCGGCTCGCCCCGAGCTCAGCTGGCGCTCGCGGATGCGATGAATAAGGCGGTATTCCAGGCCTGCTGGGAACGGCTTGGCGATATCGGACGGTTCGTCAGCACCGCGTTTGTTGCGCACGATCTCGAACAGACCCGGACTGCCCTAGGAGAGGACGAATTGACCGGGTATCTGGTCAGTTATGGTACTGGAATCGGTCAGACCTACGCGAATATGTATCCCGGCAGTGTAGGCCGTATGATCTTGGACGGAACGGAGTACGTCCGTGATCACCGCTTGCTTGGCGGCTTTGGATGGACGGCGCTTGACAACGGCACTGACGCATGGAATGACGGCTTCTTGGGCGAGTGCATCAACGCGGGACGAGAGCACTGTGCGCTGGCTCAGCCAAGAAACTCCTAGTCCGTTTCCGTCGATGAGCTCAAGATCCGCATGAAGTCGTTGCTGGAATCACTGATTGAGCAACCCATCCCTGGTTATACTGAATCGAGCGGGCCGTCATTGATCACATACTCGGCCATAGTGGATATTATCTACGCTTCTCTGTACAATGCGGAATCCTGGCCGCGTCTCGCCCAGATTCTGTATGACCTCGAGCTGGGTAATTCGACGCTAGCTGCAGCTATCTTTGAAGAACAGGCTTGGGAGTATGATCCCACGCTGCCGGCTCGGCCGCTTTCCAAGGCCTGGTTGGACGAACTCACTCCTTTGGTCATATGCGCTGATGCGTACGATGCCCCCCAGCCCGATGGTCTTGACTGGTGGCTTTCTCTGTGGACCAGCATGACAACAAAATCCTGGGTAGCAGGCAACAGCCGCTTCCTTGCAGTATTACCCTGCCGACATTTCAACACGTATTGGCCCAAACCGGCTGAGGTGTATCGGGGCGATCTCAACCACACGCTCAAGCACCCCGTCCTGCTGATCGCCGAAACATATGATTCGGCGACGCCATTGCGTAACGGTAGGAGACTGCTCTACGAAATGGGCCCGAATGCGAGACTGATTGTGCATCACGGTTACGGCCACTCATCGAGGGATAGATCCAACTGCACAGATTCTATCGTAAAGGCGTTTATCCTGCATGGGACGCTCCCTGAAGTCGCTGAAACTGATTGCTACGCTAACGAGAAACCTTACCTCTATGGTTTAAAGGCGAGGCATGCCGCCCTCCTTGAGTTCCCTGTCAAAGATGCAGACCAACGGTTACAGAATGGGCACTTACCAGAACCCTATCCGTCATCCGGAATAGAGCTATAGTATGAGCTAATATGCTGTATCTGAAGCAATAGGACGCCATGGATTCATGTCTGATATATCCTAGTGGCAACCGTCGAAGGTCACATTGTTAGCTGAAATGGTGTCAATAGACTTTAGCCTCTGAGGTATATCCTTCACATGTAAAAGAATATATAAGTTCCCCGGGTTTGCGGCAGCTAGCCTAACAGCACTTCCTAGGATATTCTTGAGCATGTGTAGCAATGAGATCAATCCAGCCAGTACGGATCCAAACCCTCCAAGAAGCCCAAGTCGACATTCACGAAACTCTTCCAGAGGTCGATCTCGCGGTACCAGGGCTTCGTCTGGATCGCAAAGGTTACAGCAACGACGTACCTGAGCAGGTCCAGCTCTTCGGTTCCCATGACGAGGATTACGTCACCGCGATGAGTAACTCGGTTGCCGAACTGCTCCCTTAACAGGTCGAGGCGGAGCTTGAGGGTGTTGTAGATGCTCCACTCGCTCGAGAACGCGTCCTTGGGTATGTATTTCCACTCCCAAACGCGCCCAACGGGGTCAAGGAAGCTGGCCAGGCGCCGGTTGTTCCAGCGGATCATGAGCGGGTAGAAGTGGGGTGCCGTCCACAGCCGCAGGACCGCGAAACGGGCTCCCACATGCTTGAAGGCGAACCGCCGAGCGGCGGGCAAGAGGTCCGGCCACTCGTGCGGGTGCACGAGGTTCGGGGGGAATTGAATGTCCCCGAGGACTCGGTACCGGTCTACGAATTCGATGAACAGGTCAAGCTCGCCGGGTCGGTGAGGCTCGGTGTTGGCCGTTACGAAGCCAGGAACGACCTCCGGATGGCTCTGCAAGTATGCCGGCTGGATTATGCCCGCGCGATAAACTTGGATTCTTAGTGATGGACCATGATGTTTAACACAAGCGGACTCACATTTAGCAATAATGGGTCGGATGGCAGCATCCCATTCCGGAGGATACTCATCGGCGTACCAAGCATTCCTTTTCTCGGCCGAAGTAAAGATATCGTCCCACTCTTCCCAGAACGATTTGGGGCGGTACCTAGAGCTCACCCTGGTGCGATGTTTTGGAACCGTCTTCGAGCGCTCAAGCGGTTTCAGGAGCTGAGAATCCAGGTACTTGCTACCTTCGGCCGATTTGAAGAACTCGGTCGCGGGCGCGCAAAGACAGATCTCGCGAAAGAACATGGCCATGCAAGCAAACGCCTTCACGACGTCTTGGATTACGAAGGCGTGCGGCCAAGGGGCTAAAGCCTCGTGGGAGTAGGGCCTGTAGTCAGTCCGGACTCCGAGCCAGTCGAGTAGCTCGGCCAAGAACCATACCCAGTCTGTCGGGCCACTGGCCTGCGTTTTCGCTTGAATCCCGTGGATAATATTGCAGGCCTCCTCATACTTCTCGGGGGCACCAGGCTCCAAATCCGCGGCGTGGAATGATTGGATCATTACTGCGAAACCATTGTGTCAGTCTTGATACTCGATGATTCCTATGCCTGGAAACCTACCGGCGCCGCGATCTTTTTCCATAATCTCCATCTTGTCTGACTGCTTAACCCTGCTTTCTATATCGGAGCCCCAGCCGATGTTGCCTATGAGCCCTGAGCCCTCTTCTAGCAGTCCTATTCTTCGTAACAGCTGCTGCTTCGCCGGGTCGATATGGTTACGGTTGAGCGTAGCGACGGCGTCTTCCCATATACGCGGCAGAGACCAGATTGTAGTCGCTGAGGACTCGTCACTATTCTCACCGTGTTTGGAGTCTAGGATAGCTCTAGAACTTCCTTCTCCTTTAGTAATATGTTTAGCACTTTCAGCCAGGTACTGAAGAATCGTGGCTGAAGCTGTCTCAAATCGCGTCATTGGGTTGCTGATCTCTTTAAAGGGAACATTGCGGTCCGTTGATGTCAGCTCGTCAGGGAAGAGGATCGCGTCCTCGGCAGCATCCGCAACCGTGTAGCACGGGTACATGGACTCCTCATCGACGGTCTTCATTATCTTCCGGCTTCCAGGATCTGCGTAGTATGACACCCTATTAGGATAATTGATTTGGTCCCAGAGGCTTTTAGCCTGTTCGCCTGGATTAATCGAGCGGACTTGCATAGTCTCTCCGCCCCTAGTTAACCCTCGAACTGTAATATGTGGTTACTAATGGGTCTTTAATGGGGCACTCCTATGAGTCCCCAAGCCCGGGATACACACAAGTAGGCACGGGCGGCGTTGTAGACAAAACGAATTCAAGAGTTACTCACGGAATTGTTCCCGAGGTCGGTAGAGATCCATCATCTCAGTAACTCGGCCTGCCCTTTTGAGCTCCTTAATAGTGTTAGTAACATCGTATAAAGGGAAGGGCGTTTGCCATACATGAACAATATCACCATAGAGCTTCATTGGCTGGCGACCGGGAACAAAGTCCCATATCCAGACATCATAATAGTCGTCAAACCCCAGACGCCATTTCCGTAGAATGTCCACCGTGCAGAAGTACTTGCGGCCAACCTTGAGGACTGAGTCCCATTCCTTCTTCGAAGCACGCCCTAGGCCATGCTTTTCGCGGAATGTCCACAACTCGTCATCTATCGGGGACGTAACGATCTTCCCCGTTCTGCCGTCTCGCACTAGAATCAGAATGTCACCGGTCCGCATCGTACAATACTGGATGAACCGTCGGGTCACCGAGTCCTTCCGTTTCATGTAGCCCACGACGATATTCCTGGCCTCTACAACGTTGTGCTGCCGTCTCAATTGGCTTCTACCGCCAATCTGGTGACTTCGGCTCACTTCGTGAGCGCTGAGGTCTTTGAAGTATGGGAAGAAACCCTACAGAAGAATGTAAGCCGAATAATACTTGACGTGAAGGACTCCTGTCATTAAGCTTTTTGAAGGGTTGCGGTGTGGCGAGTTCAAGACAAAACCTCAAAAAGCACTAGTGTGAAGAAGAGAGAGTCAGAAATAGGGGTAAGACACACCAATTCGTGCAACTGCATTGTGGCTGTGTCGCCGCCCCAAGACACCCAGTTAGAGGCCGGGAAGTACTGCCGCGTCCCCAAGAAGTTCAACTGGGAGAACTCATCCCAGTTACGGCAAAGCTGAACGGCTTGCCGCAAGTCGCAGCGTTTCGCCAGCACCGAAAATTGGAGCCAGCCATCACGAGACATCGATGCCTGGCTGGAATAGTTCCAGATGCTCTTGCCGCAGACCTCGATCTTCATCTGTTCCTCCTTGCGATGTTTTCGGTGAGGATGCATTGGCTGGTCTCCTAATTCCTGGCTGAAATGGGGCGTCTAGATTCTTAAACAGCCACTCCTGACCCTGTAGGTGCCCGTACTTTTCGTGTTGTAAAATCACCTGCAGCATTTCCAGTTAGGATAGGGCTTTCACGGCTCGGATAGAACCTAGATTCGAAGCTGGAAGGAATGAATGCGGCGGAGCGCTATATTTCCCTGAACTTGACAACGGTTTGACCGTCGGAGCATAGGGTTCACCTACATCCTCAATGGACTCTTCTACCTCGAAGATCTCTTCTTCGCCAATGTCTGGCTCATCCCCGCGACCAAGGTCAGCACAGGCATCGCGGATGTCCTGGAGACTTGGTTGTTCAACTTTCAAACAAGGGCCTCTTAGATCTGACTTCGTGATGTCTGGGTCGTTGAGGAACTCTTCGACGCTAGAAGCACGCAGCGCCGCAGGGAGTAAAGAAGTATGAGATAGAAGGGGTCGACAGAAGAGCAGCAACTTTATCTCCTTGATATCCTTCCTAAGAGAATCGATCTCTTCATCTGCCAGCGGAGCGGTCTTCAAGAGTGTCCCATGCGGAAGCTGAAGAGATCCTACCAGAATCGGGCCTTCAACCTCATAGTAGTTTTTCTCGATACCCTCCTTCAAACGCTTACGCATTTCTGGTTCGGTCTCGACATTGTTCTTGTTCGGCTCGGGCGTGTCCTTGGTTTCGATTTCTCCATTTCTCATCATGTCCATAATTCGGTTCTGCCCACGGCTCGGGGCTTGGCCCTGAGTGATCCGGCTCTGTGAACCACCTGCTGCCCGTGTGGCGTTCGTCTTCGCCTTCTTTTTCGATTTCTTGGTCTTGGTGACATTTTCCGTGGCCGGTTTCTCCATTTCGTTTGCGGGATTGCGCTGAGCCGAATTCGAAGAGGAGGAGTCTTCTTCCGGGAGATATTCCATCCATAAGAAATGCTAGATCAAGTCAATGTATTGACTGCGCTCATCCTCAACAATCTCTTCAATGTGATCCCATCTCCCGTTATCCTCGTCGCTGTCCTCCAGTGATATAGTTTTGACTCGTTCTTGATAAGCCTCCTCCAAGAAAGCATCCTGTCGCTGTTTCCCTTCCTTCTCCCGTTGGGCACTGATTCTCGACTGCATCTTCTTCCAATGTCGCTTGAACATGGCAGCCTCCAATTTGACTTTCTTTTGTTCCTTCTCGCGGTTGGCCTCGTCATCTTCCTGAACTTGGCGCACCCATTTGAACCATTTCTCATTCTCATAAAGAACCTCGGCAGTGCGCCTTTCCAGCCTTTCCAGCGCCCGCAAAACAATATGCCGGCAATTAGCGAGGATGTCAAGGTAGGACTGGTGCCCATAGTCCATCCGCAGCGAGTAAAAATGCGTATGATGGAGCCTCCTTGCATCAATGACACTTCCAAGAAGCACATACTCCTGAAAAAGATGTGCATGGATAGCTTGAAGTGTGGATACATCGCGCACATCTTCAAACATCATGTTGGCCAATGGCATGACCGACGATTTCAGATACTCAGGGGCATCATTTGGCAATGCATCAGGCTTCACATTTCGACGCTCGTAACCCATGTACATGCCGAAGCACTACTTAGCATGGAAACGACAGAATATCTCATTGTTTGCCGTCGCACGCTCATTGCAACATTGCCCATCTGAAGATTCAAGGCCTATCGTATCGTCAGCCGAAAGCGACTTAGTGCCATTTCTAACTGGCCTTGGGGAAGAAGCGGGAGATAGGTTTAGTTCGACTAATACCGGACAAGCTACGAACCTGACAAATCGGCTGCCCAGGGCCCATCGCGGTCAGAGTCTATGACGGATGAGGATCCTAAAAACGAGATGCCAGTCTTTCTCACTTGATGTTAGTATATCTTCAAGTTGATCAGTTGAGTAGCCGCACTGGAGTTTTAAGACAATGTGAGAATTGGGCAGTGTAGGAGCATTCAACAGCTTTCAATGGTGACGCAAGTTGTGAGCTAGGGCCATCTGGTGGCACTAACACCGCACCTCTACGCGGTTTTCTTGGCACCATCACGAAAGCTTCTTTTCCCCGAAAGAACGCTTAACAAATCAGTCCTTCCGCCCCATTGCAGTACAAATAAGCTTCAACTAAGCAGGGACATGGGACTATGCCCACCAGGCTCCCGTCGTCACCTGAGATCACACGATTTTATATCTTGAACAGCTCTCAAACAGCGTCCCTTGAACCCCCCTGATCCTGGTCATCATCCTACGGGTCAACCACACAGCATTCTCTTCTTCGGATGCCATGCGGCGCTCTCCACCCCGTATCTCCGGCTTCCGGGCTCGGGCAGCGACGGCGCGAGGCGGACTCCCTCAGGATCTGTCTGACCTTCGCTGAACGGAGTTGCATTGCTGCATGTCCATGAATGGGACACGGAACCCTTTTGAGGCCGCGATGCTTCAGCCTCCGTCGAGCTCGTACAGCCAAGCGGCCCTGGGGCTTGAAAGAGAGCTTGCAGTCCAGTGGGGGGGGGGGTAGTGCTGCTATGTCTTCGTCCTTTGAGGAACCGTAGATCACTCGGTATCTGCAGTGCCAGAATATGCATAGGTTCCTACATCTAGCCATCGTAGGGACTAGTGTTCCGTTGGAGTGTCCATCACTGACATTGCATGCACCGTGGCAGAGACCCGAGGCGAAGCGACCGTATCGGATATGTTAGCGGCTGATGAAGTGGTTGCGGAGCGATGTCGAAGCCCTGCGATGAACTCAGCAGGAGAAATAACGATCATGGATCGAGAAGGCCGCCTAAGATCTCAGAAGCTGTCAGAAGAGTTTTCCGTCGTCCTAGAAAATCTTCAGAGTCATAACGGACCAAGGAAAAAAGGTTAGATCTGATCCACGTGGAAGGCGCTGCTTGGTACAAATACTACAACCTGGGGATACGTAGGAGGAACAAGGTGATGCAGCAGGAGAGCCTAAGGGGAACGAAGTGATTGCGTAAATGTATAAAGACGCCTAAAACGACTTAGGTTGCGGCTGCTCAAAGAAAAAGAGAAGGGGAGCTTATCCTGAGGGGGTTAGAAGTCTAAACGTGGATTTCGGATTCCCCGTTCGATATTGAAGGATCGGAAAGGCTATCCCGTGCACTTCAGATTGATGGCATGCATGAGGCCATCGGAATTTCCTGGCAGGCCAGCCACTCTCGCGGTCCTGTGGACTTATGAAGGCTTCAGACAGGAAACGCTCAAGAATGAGGCAGCTTCATTGCCTGCAAAATGTCAACGTCATGTCGTCAGGGCGGTGCTTAGTACGAAGTTTCTGCTGCCGTCGCGCAGTGCGTTCCGGAGAACACGAGCCCTGCGGAGGGGGCCGGGAGCCTGTGGTCAAGAACATGAACAAGTTGGGTGGCTTAGAGTGCCGGGTACGGTTGCCCCACCAGGGCCGGCTGTACTTCGTGCTTCTCCTCTTCCGTACTTCGTATATCATTTTATAATTGACCTGCGACCATACCAAGCCCATGACCCATATATTCGGTGACGTAGGGAATGCAGTTTATTGACGACGCCGAGCCGCGGGCCGACCTGTCCAAGCAGCACTTAGCCTTAGATGCCCCAGCGCATGGTTCTCTTCGGGTCCTGGCGATAGTGTCGAACCTGACTGCATTCTTTCCGTTCCAGCAGAGGTTACGCGTCATCCGCCCATACCTGTTGAATTGAAACCTCCTTCAACAAGCAGGCGGCCGGATGGTGGATGTTGGAAATGGGACTGCACTGCCACTGCAATCCCTCCTTCCTTATTCGTGCACGGGTTTTGTTTATGATTGATGGGGGTGGTCCTTGGCAATTTGGGGTTTAGCTGTCTGCACGTCAGCTGCACAGAAAATATCAATTTCGAGACGGGTTATGATTACACGAGCTCATCATCCCATTCATGGGAGTACTTGACCCCTTCCCCCGGGAAAAGGGGCTAATTAGATTGGTCCTCTAGCATAGAGATTCAAAGCCAAGGCGCCGCCCCACGTGCATTCTGACGGGTCCATTGAGATCTCGAACAGAGGACCCTGAATTTCGGTGTTGGACCCTGAAAGTCCCCTGGCTTGGCAGTGGGAAATTCTTGGTCGAATTGCGCTAAGATGTTCAATGGCGCAACGAAAAGAACGCGCGGCTCCTAGACCGAGGTCAACTTCAGTCGTTCTCTTACCGTATCAATCCATCCACCCGCCGTGCACAACTGTAGAACTGTACCAGTTAGAACATTCATTATCCGCTAGCTCGAGGAGCAGACCACACAATAATGAGCGAAGATTGCTGGCTGGCCTCTGTCCTGCTCGCAAATTAATGACGAGGTCGGTAGAAGCCGTGAGAGTAACCCAGTTGCTTCCTCTGCCGGGTTCCAATCTATCCTCGATCCAGAACTCGTTCTCAACACGTTCCTCTGATAGGCGATTCATTTGAAACTAGGCCATCGATTCATCGTAGGTACAAAATTAAACGGCTGCCTTGGCATTTGCTGCGGCCGTCTGCCGATACATCTTTATACGACGTATGCCCTTGTCCGTATCCGGTCAATACGTATGCATGGCTGGGATGAAAAAGCACGCAGCTCCTTTCCCACTGCCACTGAATCTTCACTTAGCTGAAAGTTCCTGTACCAATTGTCTGTCTTACCTCCTGTTTCTGGTAGTCCATCTCTCTTCGATTGTGCAGCTCGAAGTTGCCTATGACAGCTAGGTAAGGCCTGCGTCGCCTGCGTCCTTATACAACACATACTTTCGACAACTTTCTGAGCGTCTCGACTCGTCTCGTGTTTCTCGTTGCTACCTCTACCCGCCTTAGTACCGAACGCTGTCGATCTGACCCTGCGGCCTATCCTCCGAGACAACAATGGAACGTGATAGACTGATCACGCTACCGGCGGTCGGAGCAATGATCGCAGATGGCCAAATCATTGTCATATACGAAGGCAACGTCTTGCGACTAGATTCATGGTTGGAGAAACACCCCGGAGGTCGCCTAGCGATTCTGCATATGGTTGGGAGAGATGCGACCGATGAGATCAATGCGTAAATACTCCCTTCGCTCCAGTTTCACGTGCGTTAATACATGTCATACCCGCGAATTCCAAGCAAATCCCAGAGCGATTGAAAGAGGAGAAAGCTTAGTAGGAGAGTTTTAAGCTAAATGTCGTGCGCTTTTGGGGGATTGCTGTTGAAAACCGCCGGGTTTAATAATGCTGGGTCTAGTTCGGATCGCCGGACTGCTGAATATCCGAATCACCTATCATCTCTATTCATGAGGCGCCAGTTCCCACTGGAATCGGACCATTGCTGACATATTATACAGGTACCATTCTGTCGCCGTCTGCAAGACAATGAAAGCGTACCGGATTGGTCGGCTAGCTGGACCCTGGATCAACATGACACCACCAATAAGAGGCGGCGTTTACAGCAGCGAGGAAGCTTCGATTAATAATCGACTAACTTCCGAGGAACCCGACGACTGCAACAGTAACGCCGATGAGATAGATTCGACGTCGAGCCTTGGCCTCCCCTCTGACCAGACCTCCTTAACTTCTGCATGCAGCAGTGCCGACGAAGATGAGTTATTAAGGTTGAGCTCTGGCGTGAAGCCGTCTTCCCCACAGGCCGGAATCCGCAGGAGACTGCAGAGGGAAGGTTTCGAAGGCACCGTCTCCGACGCCGCCTGTCCAGCCACCACCAATCAGATCCCGCTCTCGCCAGCCGAATTCACAGATTTGGCAGTGCAGCATGGCATCGAGCGGGATATTCAGGACTACCCATCCCTAGATCCAGCCGTCCAGCAGGACATCATTCAGAAGTACAGGGTCCTCCAACGGAGGATTGAAGAAGAGGGGCTGTACGAATGTCGCTACTCGCAGTATGGAAAGGAGCTGGTCCGGTATACCATCCTGTTCACTATTTCCATGGTCGCATTGTATTATCGATGGTACATGACATCGGCTATCTTCTTGGGCCTGTTCTGGGTTTGTTGTCCATCTCTCTGTGCTACGCGCATTTGCTAATTGCTGCCTACTAGCACCAAATCATGTTCACTGCACACGATGCCGGACATACAGCCATAACACACAACTTTGTGTTTGATACCCTAATTGCTGTTTTTATCGCCGACTTCTGCTGTGGCCTGTCGATGGGCTGGTGGAAGAGTAGCCACAATGTACACCACTTGGTGACGAACCAACCCGTACGCCTCGTGAACCCCCAGTGCAGTCTATAAGAATATAGCTTACGCTCTACCAGGAACATGATCCAGATATCCAGAACGTTCCGCTGTTCGCGACATGTCCGTCTTTCTTCAGGTCGCTTCGGTCTACTTACTACGACTTCACCTTCATATGGGATGCGGCGGCAGACTTCCTGGTGCCCTACCAGAAGTACACCTACTACCCGGTGATGGGCATCGCGCGGTTCAACCTGTACCTGCTGTCCTGGCTGCACGTGCTCTCCCCAAAATCAACCGCGCTCAGCAGCAGTCGGGGCGCCGCCTGGATCCGCCCCACCGAGATCGCGTTCATGGCGTGCTACTGGTTCCTTTTCGGGTACCTCCTGTTGTGGCGCGCGCTGCCGACATGGACGGTCCGCGTCGCGTTCGTGCTAGTCTCCCATGTCGTCACCATGCCGCTGCACGTCCAGATCACCCTCAGCCACTGGGGCATGTCGACTGCCGAGCTCGGCGAGTCCGAGTCCTTTCCTCAGCGCCAGCTCCGCACCACCATGGACGTCGACTG
This sequence comes from Monosporascus ibericus, assembly GCA_004154915.1. Classification (NCBI taxonomy): domain Eukaryota; kingdom Fungi; phylum Ascomycota; class Sordariomycetes; order Xylariales; genus Monosporascus; species Monosporascus ibericus. The sequence continues at coordinate 68,103 of QJNU01000179.1, forward strand.
CCCCGCCTGGCTCGACTTCGTCCACGGCGGCCTCCAGTTCCAAGCCGTCCACCACCTCTTCCCCCGCCTGCCGCGTCACAATCTCCGCAGGGCGCAGGTTCTGGTCAGGGAGTTCTGTAGTGATACCGGCATCCCTTACTCAATTCTCGGCTTCGTTGATGGAAATAAGAAAGTCCTCAGCCGCCTGGACGAGGTCGCCGAGCAGGTTGCCCATCTTATCGCGTGCCAAAAGCATATGGCTACGACTGGGGAAAGCGGACTGATTTAAATTAGCCCTCGCCGCTTTGAGATAGAATTTATAAAATTATAAAGTACAATAATGTGCTAAAAAAATCCGTACGCTAACGGACTTCCCCACCTTTAATACGACATATCCTAACCCTTCTTAATACACTTTTAATAACTTTATAACCACAATATAGATTTGGACGAGATTGGTTATATTTTAACCGCTGATCGCCAGCTTAACCAAAAGTTCTTTCCGGAAGTTCGTACCTTTATGCTTGGTACTATTACTGCAGGTATAACCTAAACCCGGATGGCCGTAACGGTAAATACCGACCGTCTAAGGATCGCAAAATAGCTTTAACGTTTTAAAATTTATAAAACGGTATATAACATACCCTATCCAAGGCGGCCGCGTACTGTTAAAGGTTATTTAATTTCACATTTATATTAGCTAAGTCGTCGGTACCCCCGGAATACGTATCGTAACCTTTAAAAAAACGGCCTCGAATTTAAGCCGTACGACGATAAAACGCTTTTTCCGTACGTTCATAATAAGAAAATGGCGCGCGGCGAAAAGAATTAAGCTTACCGTTACCGACATTCGTAAAAAGTTAAGTTTCGTTATAGAAACTTTTAAATATAACAACTTACGTAAATTTTTATTAGCTTTATTTTCTAACGAATATACGATATAAAACGTTTCCGGACGTCCCGGGTAATAAATATTTTATTTTACGTTAAAACGTTACTGTTACGAGAACAATGTTCTCGTCCCAAGGACTTACCTTTAAGGCCTAGCGTGGGAGTGCGCTACGGCTAAAGCTCGGCCAAGGGGCTTGGCTCTTAAGTAATCTAAGTGATTTAAATAATCTGGGACTAAATCACACAAATTACATAAATTCACGACACACTTACTTTAAAGAATAAGGATATATATAAACCGGCCTCCTATATAAATAACACCTACTTAGTTTCGCTCCTTAGCTATCAATCTAAGCCTACAACCAAAGGCAGTCGTTTTTTACTATAAAAAAAGTCTTTAAACCTCTTTAACGAACTAACTCCTAATAAATTATCCCTCGCCCTTTTATTATCTACAAATCAAAATCTTATTTCGGATACTGCTTATACTTCCAGATAAATATATAACAAGTTCGTTACATTTTGGTAACTCCTTAATTAATAGCCAACGGATAATTCCAAACCTAATTAAGCATAAACTTTCTTAAACTTAATAAAAACGATATTACAAAACGATGTTCAAAAATAAACAGTACACTCGATCCCTATTACAAACTAATAAAAAATTAACAACTAAATTAAATAATTCACCCTTTATTAAAAAGTTCTTTAATTAATTAACTACATTATACCTTTTATAACCCGAAATAAAGGAAACCCTTTTTCCTTTCAAACCTAACATCTAACCCTGACTCCAAAAGATATTATTAAGGTCTAAAGAAAGTCGAAGGAAAAAAAAACTAAAAGTCCAGAAACCTTAAGGCCTAAAAGGAAAGGAAATAAAGCTCTCCCCGAAAAGAAAATGAAAATCCTTTTACGTAAAATCCAAGCCCTGGAAAAAGGTAAAAAGAAAAAACCCTAACCCCCCCAAAAAAGGATGGTTTAACCTACCCGAAAAATAAAAGAAAAAAACCCAGCACCCTTACTATTCGGCCCCAATCGATACCGCGAAACTATAATTCCACCCCTCAGTTATTATAAAATGCCGGTTAGTAAAGGCCACAAATTAATTACCCTAAAGCTCTACGACGGAACTATAAATATAAAAATTTTCCTCATCCAGGTTAAAACTTACCGTAAATTTTACTAAAACTCCCTAACGAAGGACTATTAAGAGGTAATAACCATCTCCTAGTTATTTACTGGAAAAGTTTTCCTATAATTCGAACTAATCATAAAAAACTACCTAAGAAATGACTCCGAAAAATCCTTAAACATTATTAATTACATCTTTAACGATAACCGATACTTCGAGAACCGAATACGAATTATATTTAAAAATTCAGATAAGGAATAATATACGGTAAAATAATTACACCTCCTTTACTAAACCAAATCAGCTGCAAAATATACAACAAAATTTAACCGCCTAGCCGTAATTTTTAATTTACTAAAAAACGCGTTATTTTATCCTTTTTACGATAGCGTAAAACCTTAAGTTAAGGATAAAATATATATGATACCTAAGATAGGATTTTTTAAAAAATATACTGACAAAATAATTATTGTTAACCGACGTACCTTTAACCGGTACCTCGAAAAAAAAAGGAACCAATAAACGAAATAACGATAAAAGCTTTAATAACCGAACCAAAAAAAATAAAGGCAAACCTTAAACAAAAGCAAGTACAGCTTTAAAAAAACTCAAAAAAAAAAACAAATCCGATATAAAGTATTTAAATTATAACAAAAAGAAATATTTTAAAAGCGAAAATCGCTTTCCCACTAAAAGGAATTCCAAAAAGCAAAAAATTCCTTAACCTTAAAAAAAAGCTAAAGGGGAAAAACAAAAAACCGATAATAAGGCAAAAAAGGAAAAGAAAAAAGTTAGTTCGACTTTTTTCCAGCCAGAATTTACTATTACCACTACTACTATCAAAAACGACATCTTAAAATACGAAAATCACCTTATTTGCCAGGACTTTAAGGTTAAAACTTATAAGTATTACTCCGGATAAACAACTTCCAGGATAACCATAAAGTGAAAATGCTTTTACCATCTTAATACATTTTAATATAAAATACGTAACGAAAATAATCAATTCCGATCTAATACTAACAATTATAAATAATTATCCCCGGAACTTTATAAACTTCCCGAATATACAATACATACCAAACCAAAAATAAACTAACATAAGTTATTACATTTTACCGTTTATTATTTTAATAATTGTTTCGTTTATTATAAACATAAAAAGAAAATTTAAAGAATTTTAACTTAAATAAAACGAAAAAATACCTACCGAACTAAACAACGAATATAAATATACAAAAACTCCCCGATAACTAAAATACTCTAAGTCCTATTATCTACATCCCGAATCAAAATAAAATTAAAAGGCTATATTGCAAAAATGCTTATATTACTTCCCGATACTTTATATTCAACACGAATTCCTAAATATAGGAATACCTTTTTCGAAAATCTATACTTTTAGCCTTATAACTTAAAAAATATAAAACTAAAAATTAAACTCGAAAAAACAATTACTTTCCAATGCCAAATTAATAAAAAGAAATAATATAGATACATAAATAATCATTATACCAAACACGCTGCAAAAAAAGCCCGAAAATAAAAACGCCTTTTCGTAAATAAATAATAATAATAATTAAAAAACGTCAAAGGCCTTTAAAACTAAGATATCGAAAAGCCCTAATTTATAAAACCTTATACGAAATAACATAAGGGCTACGCAGCCAGATCGAAATTCCCTTTCGGTATAAAAAGAAAATATTTAAAACTATAATCGATTTCAAAGCCGAAAGTAACTTCATTTTTCCCGCGGTAACAAAAAAGTATCAAATTTTTTAAAAATACAAACTAAAATCCTATAAGTTACCATAATAAGCAGAAGCCTATCTAAGTATAAAAACGGACGAATTTTACGAAAAATTAAAAAGTTTCTCGTTTAGATTTAAAAATACCAAAAACGAATTTCGTTAAATATTACCAACATCTTTAAACATAATATTATCCTAAAAATACCGTAACTTAAAACCAGCAATCTATATATTAACTGAAAACGATAAACACTTTCTTGGAAAAATTAAAAAAGGTTACCAGAAAAAGATACGTAAAAAGTTTATTATGTTATCAAGAAAGCATAAATACCAAACCAAACTGAAATAATACCATTTAAATATTAAGGATTTAAAAGTTTATTTAAAAATATAACGAATTACGAATTATTACCATATAAATAATAAAATTACCGAATACCTATTAAGGAAAAATACTATCTTAAACTTTCTAAAATTTCCTACATAAACCTTAAAAAGTTAAAAACGTTATAGAAAATTATTTAATTCGAGCTAAAAAAATTAATATTTAATCTTTTAATTTTCCTGCTAAATATCCCGTCCTTATGGTACCAAAAACTAAAAACGGAAAACAAAAGATTAACGAAGATAAAAACCTAGTTTTTAAAAAAGTAATCGATTATAAATAACTAAACGATATTACGATTAAAAATAAATACCCTATAACTCTTATAAATATATTAAAAGATAACGTTAGCAAAGTTAAGTAATTTATTACGCTTAATTTTCGAAACAGTTACTCTCGTACTAAAATAACTAAAAAAAAAGAATAAAAAACGGCATTTAAAACGATATACGGATTTTACGAATACCGAATAATACTCATAGAACTTACTAATGCTCCCGCCAGTTTCTAACGCTTAATTATAATTACCTTGCGAAAATTCTTGGACAAATTTATATTTGTCTACCTCAACGACATTCTCATTTACTCCGAAACTTTCGAAAAGCATAAACAATATATGGCCTAAATACTTAAAACCTTAAATAAGGCGAATATCCGAATTAACTCAGGCAAGAACGTATGGCACATATAAAAGCTAAACTTTCTGGGATATACATTTACCTCCGGCTAAATTCAGATTTAACGCTTTAAGATAAAAACAATCAAAAACTAACTTATCCTTAATAAGGTAACCGTTACCGACATCCGATAAATCTTAAGATTTATGGGTTACGTACGAAACCTAATTAAGGGATACGGAAATATAATCAAACTATTAACGAAACTTATTACTAAAAAATACGTTAATAAAAAGTTTAAACTTTTAAAATATGCAAAAAAAAGGTTCCAAATCTTAAAGGACGCAATTACTAATAAGCCCATAATAAAACTACTTAATATAAATAAGAAAAAGCGCCTGAAAACGGACACCTCGGATTACGTACTAAATACCGTCCTAAAACAGTTAAAAAATAATAATAAATAATACCTAATGACCTACTATTTAAAAGCACTTCGAAATGCAGAACTTAGATACCCGATCTATAACAAGGAATTACTAGCAATTATTAATCCTTTTAAAAAGTAAAAACCCTTTTTTAACGAAACCAAAAAAACCTTTTAATATCTACTTTAATCACAAAAACCTTATTCGATTCATAAAGATACAAAAATTAAACAAACGACATAAAATTTAAATAATTTTCTTACTAAAATTTAACTTAAAATATATTATATTAAAGGAAAAAACACATCCAAGCGGATATTCTTAACCGTAAAAGCAACTATAATCCGAAGGTTCCCAAACGAAGCCTGCAGATGTTACAGTACAACAAAAATGGCATTATATAATTATGTAAGATCCTAAGAAAACTAACGCCCGAACTTTTAACAAGGTTTCGAGGTTCCTACGATACGAACGAAAAAAAAAGAGGTTTAATAGTTAAAAGGATAGCCAAAAAAATCAGCTATTATACCGTAGCAAGATTTACGTTTCTAGGGACTAACAAGAACATTTCGGAAAAGAGTTTTACGAAAACCCATTATATAAATATTAAGGAATCTTCAAAACCATCCGACGGTTATAGGAAAAATATAACTTCCCAAAGTTATGCCAAGTAATTAAAAGAATTATCAAAAGTTATAACATTTGTAATAAGGCTAAGATAACACGTTATAAGCCCTATAGGCTGTTATAACCTACTGATATTCCTGATAAGGCATAAAATACCATAATTTAGGATTTTATCACCAACCTTTTTTTATTTAAAAACCCAACTATTAGAATCGAATACGACGGAATTTAGGTAATCGTTAATAGACTTACCAAATATGGGTACTTCCTACCCTTTAAAGGAATTACAACGGCTAAACAACTAACCTATATATTTATTTGACATTACCTTAATAAATACGGAATATTAAAAAGAATTATTTCTAACTGAAATAAGCTTTTTACGTCTAAGTTTGGCATCAGCTTCTTCAAACAAATAGGTACTAAGCTTAAGTTTTTAACAACTTATTACTCATAATGAATTAAGACGGGGTGATTTGGTCCTGATTAATGCATATTTGATGAGGATGTCACGATTAAGCCCGCGGTTCAAGAGATAATAAAGGCAACGCAAACTGTATTATGTAATATTAAATCCTTAAGTGTGAAAACGATAATAAGTATCTCCTTTTTCTGGGGTTACGTCCAGCGAAAAATGAATTCCTAGAAATATATGACTGGTAATAACTAATTAATCGGCAAAGCTATGTACCCGGCTTTGTACCTTGCACTATTTTAACCCTCATTTTTCGAAATAAAATCGTCCTTGATTTATCTTGAGAAATAAATGCCAACGTAATTAACTCCTAACGCCATAAGTAAAGAGATATACATAAAACATATTAATTAATCTAATTAACGTTTACGTAGCTTATTTTTTATCTTTCTTAATTTAGGACTTCGTTCTTGACGTTTCGCCAGCTTATCTTATTGTTTAGCCCTTTCTTTGTTTTTTTAAGTTTTATCCTGCTTTGCCTTTTTCGCGATCGAGTTTTTATATTTAGGCCAACCAGGCCAGCTTTACGGAAAATATAGTTCAGGTCGTTTTTTTACAGTTTAATATGTATTTTTTAACTATTTATACGGTATATTATACCAACGTTTTATTATTACTTAAGCTTTTTAATTACTAAAAGGCGGTTATGATTTATATTTCGGCTTAAATAATAACATTTTGGAAACCGGACGGAACTAGGTAGTTTACGGAATAAAGGGAAGAGGTATAGATACTTTAAAGGCTTATCCTGGCTAATTAGTAGGTATATAAGGTTGGGAGGTAGGAAATTCGATAGCTAATATTTTAATTAGCAAGTTATTAATTCCTTTGGTCGGTTGCTTTATTAGTTATAATCGTTTACCTTCCATAGGACGAGGTAACTAATCGGATTTTAAATTATCGGCATCCTTTGGATCGTCGATTTCCTTTTTTGATAATGGAAATAAGGATCTTCCAGGCCATAATCCCATAAGTCTTTTAATATTATCATTATCTAATATTAAAATTAAGTATTTTTGATTATATTAATTATCTTAAACTTTATAATAATCTCGCCTTATCTAATCGGTTCGTCCAAATTATTATCTCCTTATTTTAAAGGGTTACGCGTAATAATATAAAATACATAAATTATTTATAAACCGTAAGTGTAATATTTAATCTGGATAGGTATTCTTACGATAGTTATACGAATAAGGGAATTGTTAAATTTTAACTTTATTTAGGCCTTTTGGTATAATTATAATAATAACTAAATACGGTTAATTATAAAGTAAGTATTAAATATTAACATTCGCCGTTTTGATCGGATATATAACATACTAACCTAGTAACCTTTAGGTCTTTTATTAGTTTGGAGATTGATATAGGCAATAAACCAAACATATTTTAGGTTTATAATTTTAATTAACTTTATACTTTTATTGGGAATATATCGGGTTTAACCGTTAAAAATTATTTTACCGGCTTTAGTAATAACGGCTAAAATGTTTTAAGGTATATCCAGGGCGATTAATTGTATAAAAGCAGTAATATGTTAAAAACGTAAGTAGGTATAGTCCATTAAAATTATGAATGTTTGTTATAAGGAAGCTGTTACGAAATCATGCCATTTTTTACTAATCTAATAAGGGGATAAGATGATATCTTTCTATAAACGTTTACCGTTCTGATTAAACGGATAAATAAGGATAACTCGATTAAAACGGACTTCCGGGGTAACCTGTTGGATAGGATAAGGAATGGAATTATTATTATGCATCTTGCGGAATAGCTGCATTATGTCATCTTTTTTCCATATTGGTATGTTGGCGATCTGGGCAAGTTTTCCGGAATCCGACGTATTTAGCTTTTTGGAATTCCCATCCTTATTTTGGCTAGTACGTTTTTTGGATGATAACATGGTAACTATAGATTAATTAATCAAGGTATTAAGGTGCGAAAATAATAATAATTTATAACTTGGGGATTTAAACGATAATTAAGGATTATACATGGGATATAAGTATATATGTATATGTCTGAATGTATAAGTATGCAGGTATTAAGATGTTAAAGTCGAAATTATATAAATGTAGGAAATCGTTAAGGATTAACAGCAACTTATATATAAAACTGATTAAATGCAACGGGGTTAATATATTAATTTTTTAATCAGAAAAGGTATGCGTTAAAGAAATGGCAAAATATTCCGTTTAATGTTATATAAAAAGATATTATTGCCGTTACGTACTTTAATTAATTATTTGCACTTATACTTTTTTTTCTTGTTATTATTATATCAATTTTTCCTTTCCGATTATATTTTTCAAATAATATAAAACTTTAATACCTATTTATCTATTTTTAAAGTATTTCATTAATGTTATTATTAAAAATTTCCGTTAATCGTTAAATTTTTATAATATTTTAGGTTTTCGTAAAAATGCAAATCTTGACAAACAAATTAATTTAATAAAAAAGTCGTTTATTAAAAAGTTACCCGGTTTAGATAATAGGTAATTTGGTAATATTTAATTTATTTCTTTCCGTATTAATTGGAACTTTCGTAATCTCGATAAGATCTTCGTTATTCGTCGTGCAAATTTAATAGTTTCGAACTTATTATTATGTTCCAAACTTTTAACTAAATATATTAATAAGGCTTTAGTTATTAATCGGGTTATTAAACCTTTATATAACCCTATTAATATTTACAAGCCTTAAAACTTTATATACCGTTAAGCGTTTATTTATAATTTGGTTTTTACTTTCTAATACAAGTATCGTAATGTTACGGTTTTTTAAAATTATTTACGTTTTAAAACTTTTATTATAAATAATTTATTATTAAAGATACAATATCTATTATTATCGAATATTATGTTATTAATCGAATTATTAACTTTAGGGCCGGATTTATTTATAAGTATTATTAATTAACGATTAGTTAATTATAAGTTAATATCCTTAGCTTTTTATATACCTATTAATTTTCGACCTTATATTAAAATCTTGTTTTCGGCTTTATTAATTTTAACAAAATTTCGAATTATTAATCGGTTACCCGGCTTATTTTTTAATTTAAGTTTATCTTAATTTCATAAAATCGAACTTAATAATAAGGACGTAATAACCAAGTTCTGGAATAATTATAACCGTATCGAACGTATAATAATGAAATACTTTAAGGTACGCATTATCTTTATTTAGTACTAGTTTTAGGAAAATGGTATTAATTAAATATAAATGCTTAGAGCTATATTAATTAGCATTATCGATAATCCTATTAAAAATCGGCACCATAAATAACAGATTATCGGGGAAAACTTTTAAGTTATAACGGGTACTTAGTTTAATGTTATTATTATGTTAGCTAATTAAGGAAGAAAGTTTTTATTATATTTTATATACGTCGAAATTATTTGTGATAGATTTATAAGCTTGTTTATAAACTTATTATTTAAGAATCCTTAATATATTATTAACTTATTTATTTAAATATTTACAATACTTAACCTAGTTCTATATAAATTATGCAAACGATAACATAAAAATTCTAAATAGCTTAATTAATATGGTATATTTTTATTTTTTAGATATTAATTAATCCTCGAATTTTATAAAGGGTTTTGCGGTAATTATATCGGGTTTATCGAAAATTATAGGTATATATTCCCGAATAATCGGTTTAATTATTTAAAAACCAAATATTTACGGTTTTTTTAGGTTAAAAAAGATATCCGTTTAAAGGTTTATCCAGTTATTAAGGTATTCGATAAAAGCCGTCTTTATTTAATAATTAAAGAACATATTTTTAATTTTCGGTATTTAATAAAAACCCGGTTTTTTAGGTTTAAAAATATTAATTAATTATAAAAAAGTATGGGCGTTATGTAAAATAGTCGTAAATAAGATGGTAAAAGATTAAAGGAAAACTTTTTACTTTTAGTTTTTTTTAATTAATCGCGTTAATTTTTTCCGTTCGTTTAATTAATTCGTTTCGGATATCTTATTATCGTCTATAATTACGTAACTCTTTAACCGATTATTAGGTATTTAAACCTTAATATTAATTCTTATAGGTTTTGAGGTTCTGGGCTGCCAAACTTTAAATAACTCGACCTCCGCAATATTTAAAATATTTAACATAATATTTTTTAATTAATCGGATAATGGTTTTATCTAATTGTTTTGATGTAAATCTATCGGCTTTTAATATCTTTTTTTATCTTTTATAAATTGCTTTAATTTATTAATAAAAAGGGTCCTTTATAAATTTATTCTATTAATTTTTTTTAAGTAATAAGTACCTTAATTACTGGTTTTATTAATTAGGTACGGTTTAGTTTAACGGTACTTTAATTTTATATCCCTAGATATGTTAATATATTTTGGTATATCGTATAAAAATATTAGGTTATTTACTTAAAAAGGTTTATCTTTTATTTTGTTTTTATTTTTGTTTATAAGTTTAGCAGCCTTACGTTTTTAGTTATTAATTACTTTAGTAATTTTGGTTATATTTTCGGCCTTTTTTTTAATAATTAAATTCTTTATGTAATTAAGTCTTTTTTTAAAGTATTAGGATTCTAATTTATAATATCCCAAGTCAGTAACATTATTTCGATCGGTAGGATAACCTTTTGACCGTATAACAATTTGTAAGGACTAAGACCATAACTCTTGACGGTTATGTTATTGGCGAAGATCATTTTCGGCAGGAGCTTGACCTATCTTTTGCTAATGCCATTTATTGCTTTTATTAAACCTTTAACGATTAGGATATATCTTTTTTTAATTAGACCTTGTCGTTAGATAGCATATACAGCTTTAACCTTTTTTTAAATTCTAAAAGCATTATACGTTTTAATAACTTTACCCTTATTTTCAAAATTTCCATTTATCTTAATTTTAATCGGAATACCATATCGATAAAAAATATATTCGTTTAAAAAGTTCTTAATCGTAACCGACATAATTAAATGCCAAACCTTAACTTTTAGGTAACCGGATAACTCGTATTTAACCTCGATAATAGCTTTATAATTATTATGATTAGGCATAAATTGCATATCGATTATCCAGATAGCAGCTATGTTAATAGGTTAAAAAAAGCCGTAATTCTTTTCAAAACGTTGATTAGCGGCTTTCTGGCATTTCGAATACGCAAATACCGCTTTTCGAATTTATTTATATATTTTACGCCAATAATAGGAAGCTGCTATGCGCCGATAGGTCGAATCTCGTCCTGTATGGCCGCAATCCTTATAATATTACTTAATTACCGCATATTGCTTTTGCTGGTTGTTAATTATCTTACGGATACCGTATCGTTTATTTGCCTTGCGCCAATAAATCCCGTCCTAAATAAAGTAATTTAAAGCTTCGGCTTTAAAAGCCGTTCTTTTTCTTCTCGAAACGTTTCGTAATCGATTAGGAAAATCCAATATCGTTAGGAATCTCGCATATTCTTATAACTCCTTAAACTAATTTCCAATAAAGAATCCTTATTCTTAATCCGTTATAATAGGTATCGTAACTATATTAATCAAAATAAAATTAAGCCGAATAATATTTAACTAAATATTAATAAAATTATCAACTTTTTCCTTCCATTAATTATTTAACGTATTAAAGGTTTTAAATAACTTTTTCGATAATCCGTCGGCGGCTATATTCTTTTTGCTAAGAATACGCTTAATTTCGAAATCGAATATCTTTATTTATACAACCTAACGGGTAAGGAACGTTTTAGGTAAGGAACTTATTATATTATTATTCTAGGTAATTAATATCTTGGCGTCGGTTTTTAATATAAATCGAATTTTATAAATATAATTTCGGAATCTCCTTAAAATTTTAAAACCGGTTCGATATTTTAGTTTATTAACGTTATAATTTAATTTAACGCCTTTTTAAATATCATTTTTGAAACGCGCGGGATATTCGATTTTATTAATTATTTATTCGAAAGTATTTCCAAAATTTCGTTTATTTGCGTTTATTTTTATAATAATTCTTTTATTATGAGGTTATAATTCAAAATAATTAAAGTCGAGGCTGTCGTAATTATTTTTTAACGCTTTTTATCGTTTTATTTTAATTAAACCCTTAAACGAAAATTTAATTCCTTTAGAGTAATTTTATAAAAAGTTTAACCTTTATGGTAAAATACGTAATAAAAATCCGATAATAAATTATAATGCTTAAAAAGGTTTTAACTTTTAAAATGTTTTTATAAGGCTAAACCTTCAAGATCTTTTTTATATTGGTTATATTTAAACGGCAACCATTTATTCTATAAAAAGGTCCGACTATAATTATAGTTTTCTGGTATTATTAAAACCTTTTTATATTAATTAAAATATTAATAAGCTTATAGTTAAGTAAAATCTTATTAATATTAACGATATGCCTATAAACAAATCATCGAATCCCTGGAAAGATTTTTTCGTTATCATATCTTGTTTTCGGGCCTTTAATTCTAACGTCGTTAATAAATAGGTGAGCTATAGTAGGCATCAGATCGTTTAAAATCTTCCCGATTATACGATAAAAGTAAGCCATAGAGTTAGTAAACCCTATAGGCATATTAATATATTTAAGCAATTCTAAAGGTATTACGAAAATGGTTAAATTTTTGTTAGCCGGGATTAGTATAATCTAATCGTAACTTAAAAAGAAATGTATTAAAATAACTAAAAAGCATATAATAAAGGTCACGGAAAATTCGTCGCAATCTTTTAATATAAAAGCATCTCGCAAAGTAATAACATTCAGCTTTATTACGGAATTGATTAATCGTAATTAATTATTTTTTTTTGCATAAGAAATTAAGCGTTGTTATATGCGGCGAAAGATTATTCGAATATTCCTTTTTGCATTCGTATTTATAATATTTTCATTAATTTATTTTTAAAACTAGCTGGTATAATTATACTCTTAATTTATTACGTTTTATAAAGGATTATTTGAATTTTATAATTTAATATAACATTAAATTTAATTTTGCCACATTTTTGTTAATCCTAAATTAAAGTAACCTTTTTACGGAATAATACTTTTTTAAAAAAGGCTTTTTCCGTACGGGTAAACGTATCCCCTAATTAAAAATAGGGTTAATTTTTTTTCATAAGTCGGGTTCCTTACGGCATGGTAATAAATCTAGGGAATAAGGTAGCTAACGAAGTACCAGGTTTATCAAATTTCTTTTCGCTTTAATTAATAACTTATGAAACCTTTTTAAATTCCTTAATCTTTTAATCTAGATTTTCAGAAAGTATTAATCCATTGGGTGGTATATTATCGACAAAAACTACCTTTTTTTATTTCGGCTTATTTATCGTATTAATTTCAATGATATAATTTTTATTAACTTTTTCTTGTATCTTTTTTTACAAAATTCCGTATAAAGCGTATATAAATCTTTTATCGTTAAATTATCTTAATATTGTATCTTTAGATTTTAATTTATTTTTTATAACTTTTTAAATAATTATCAAATTTTAATTAGCATAAATATTATTAATCGAAAAAATACGGACCCGTAACGTATTTATTTATCTTTTTGCTTATAAACCTACTTTCGTTAATAAAGCGGCTTATAATTTTACCTGCTCCTTTTTTTTTTAGCTCTTTTTTAACGCGAATATTATAAATAACCCTTTTAGCTAGGATTAACGGGATAATAATCTTTATTGGACCAAGTTTTAAAATTCCTTTTATTATTTCCGGGTTTATATTAAACATTATCTTTAATTCAACCATAAAATTAAATCCAAATATTAATAGTTATATAACAAAATGATCGTTAACGATAAACATAAGGATGATAATTAATCGGCTAGTTAGCTAAATAAGTGCTTTAATAATACCTTCGAATAAAGTCCTTTTTTACGAATTAAAGCTTATAAATAATATTCGTATTTATCGTATTATTAGTCCATATTGCTTAACGCATAAAACGATAATAACGTTCGATTTTGTTCTTATATCGATAATTTCATTAATTAAATCTTCGCCGCCTCCATAATTTACTTTAACTGCAAATCTAAATAACGGGGTAATATATTTAGCCGGATTATATTATTATATCGATAAAACCTTTACTTCTTATTTAATTTTTAATTTATACCCGATATTTATAATTAAAATCCTGGGGGTTTTTTTCGCTTTTAAAAATTCCGATCCTTTTATTTTAACCTTAGTTATTTTAATCGCTTTTTTTTTTGCCTTTATAACTAAATACCTCCAAAATCTTAACAATCATAAAATCTTTAAAAGCTTTGCCGAAATCTAGATAAACTTTTATTAATTCCGACCAGGTAATTTCGAATTTTCTTTTAAAGTTTTTACGTATTTCCTTTTCTCAAAATTTAATAATATATTTATTAATTAGGCTTTTATAATTAAGAGTATTATCGGTTTAAATAATATTATTTACCGAAATAATAATAAGTATTTAAATTATACCGTTTGTTTAAATTACGTTATCTATTTAAATAATTAATTTAATATTATAAAATAAAGATCCGTTATATATTAGGTTATTATTATTAGTTTTATTCCTCTTCGTACCGTTATTAAACTTTTCTTTTCTTTCCTTAACGCGTTTAGCTATTATAACGTTAATAAATACGGCGGGTTAATCAAAATCGTTAACCTCTAAGGTATGGATTTCCTTCAAATATCGGATACCTTTGTTTTCGATAAGGTTATTCCATAACCAGTTACGTAAAGGTACGTTTTTATAAACGGCTTTCCGTCTTTTCCGATGAAATAAGTTATATTAATTTTAATTATACGGTTTTAATTAATAATAAAATCCTATCGGAACGGTTTTAAAATTTATATAAACTGCGAAAAATTAATAAGAATAATCGGGATATTATCCGAATCAGTTTTAGGCAATTCCTCACTTTTATAAATGTCGTCTCGCCGATTAAAGTATTATATTTTTTCTTTAAAGCGATTAAAAAACCCGGTAAATTATAAATTTATTTTAAAACTTTTTTCCAGATCGAAATTTGCTAATTAATAATTTAGCTTTTAAGGACCTAGGGAAACTATATCATACCTTACGTAATTCGATTGTTAAATATTTTTAAGTAAATTATATATCCGTTATCGTTAAATAAAATTAATTCCGTACTTTTTATATTTCCAAACAGACGGTATTTATTCATATTATATCCAGGTTTTAAATAAAATTAATAAGTACTATAATTAAAGCCGTTATATTGTTTTCCTTAACCTAAGTAACCATTTCGATAACTTTCACGATTTCGGTAACCACCTCGGCCACGGTAAAAGATTAATCGATTAAAATTATCCGGCTGGAAACTTATTATATTAATCGAAAAGTTAATATTATAACTGCAAACTTAAGGTACCTTCTATCCTAATAAAGCGTAATATTATAAATTCCAAGTAACCTTTCGGTTACGTATCTCCTTTTTAAAAACATTTAGGTTTTAAATTTACCGACCTTAAGTAATCTTTAAATCCTATAATATATTCGTAATTTCGGATACCTAATCAATTTTATTCGTTAATATTTGTTGCGGTTAAAAGCTTCTTTATTGTTATTACTTAAATTATTAAATTAAATAAAGCCGGTTATTATCCTTATAATCGATATTAAAACGGACGTTTTTTTATTATCGGTTACGGCCTTCATATTTAAGGAATCCAGCCTTATTAAAAGTTTAATCTTTAATTAATATCGACGTATTATCGTAATTTATTACATATAAACTTTTAAGCTTTATAAAAGTTTTTTTAAAAATCTTTTCGAAATAACCGGCAAATAATCTTTTTAATAGAATTTTTATATACTTATCCTTATTAGTTATTTTTCCTTTTAATTTAAATTTTTCCAGGATATTTTTTATTTTAGTAATATATTTTAAACAATACTTATAAACTTAATTAAATTTATTACGTTAAGTTTATTTCGTTAAAATTCTTAATCGGTTTTTAATAATCCGGCTTTGTTTTAAATTCTAGAACTTAAAAGTTTTCAAAATAATTTTAATAACGTTATTTTATTTAATAAATCTTTTAATAATAACTTTAATTCGGTTCTTTATGGCATTGTTATACGTTTAAAAAAATACTTAATAATTATCTTAAACTTTGTTAACTTATATTTTTTAAATAATTTATTAACCTTTTTAAGTTAATCGGTAACTTTAGTTTTAAAAAAACGAAAATCCGGAAAGGTAAATAAATACGGAAGAATTATTAACGACGAAAACCGGTTTATAAAATCCATTAAAAAATTATATCCTTATTAATTAATTTATCCAAAAATATAACCTTTAATATTAATATCGTAAGTCTTATAGATAATTTTAAGGATTCGTAAAATTATATAATCTTTTGTCCTTATAGGGTTTTAATCGTAATTTTAAAAACTATTTAGAAGCTTAAATCCCGTATAAACTTTATTGATTTAATCGAATTACTTAAAGGTTTTTCCTTATTAATTTTATTTTCGTAAAAGCTTTTTATTAATTAGTATTAAATAATAATATTTAAAATAAGATTTTGGTTTTTTTTGAAAATAAGGAATTTCGGTATAAATAAAAAGCTTTATTATCGTTTAACTTAAGTAATAATTCTAAAAAGCTTTAACGGGCTTTTAACAAATTTACTAAAACTTATTTTAAATTAATTAGATTTACTAATCCTAAAATTAATCAAATTTTAAAGCGCCGGGTTAACGGGAATATATTTAAGTATAAAGTAAATAATTATCCGTAATATTTATTTTAAATATACTTTCTTTTTTTTATAATAGAAAAATAAATAACTTTTTTTTTTACCATCTATCGTAATGATCTTAACCTAATTAACGTATTATTTTTAACTTATATTAAATTAGGTTTTATTCAGCTTACTTATTAATACTTTTATTACTAATTTAAATACTTTAATATTAAAGTTAACCAAAAATAGCAGGTCTTAAATAATATCTTTTAATAATAACTAAATAAGATGCTATCCGATTAACGCCAATAAGTTTTAAAATATATTATTTATTATCTCATTTTTAACTTTCGTATTATATTAGAAAATATTAATCCCCTTTCGTTCTTTTTCTTTCGTTTGTAATATTGGTAGCTTTATAGCCTTAATCTTTTTTTTACCTAAATTCGTAACTTGCTCTATATCGTTAATTTTGTTATCGGTTCCATTATTTAATTAATTAAAATCCGAATAATTACGTCGCTTACGACGTAATTATGGTTTTAATAACCTTAATCCAAAATCTTTTATAATTTTAATTTTATTATGTTAATACTTATATAATGTAATTTATCTTTTAAATTACGTAATCGGTTTAAAATTTAAATAATTAATCCAGATTCCGAAACCGGTTATTTTCCGTATTTATGCTTCTTTATCGTTTTCAAAATAAAGCCGTATTTTAAAATAAGGTATCGCAATGTTAACTTAATAACTTTTTTATTAATCGTAAAAAAGAATTACGGCGTTATCATAAAACCTTATCCTTTTTTCAGTCGTTAAGTTTGCGTATCGTTGTTAGGTTATTATGTTCGTAATCGTAACCGTAATCATAATTAAGGTTGCGTTTTAATTAAAACCTTATCCCTTCCGTTTAATAATCGGAAATCGTAAGTTACCTCGGCAGTTAACTAAAACCAATTTCCTTACATTAATAGCTAAATAAATTAAAACGGAATAATTTGGTTTTAATTAGTACATATTTAATAAGAATGTTACGATTAAGCCCGCGGTTTAAAAGATAATAAAAGCAACGCAAATTATATTATATGGTATTAGATTCATAAGTATGAAAACGATAATAAATGTTTCCTCTTTCTAGGGTTACGCCTAGCGAAAAATGAACTTCTAGAAATATATAACTAATAATAACTAATTAATCGGCAAAGCCATGTACCCGGCTCTGAACCCTGCACCATTTCAATAAATAAATAGTTAAACGGAATGATTAAACTAAACCCTAAAATAATACCACCGAAATTATATCAACTATCAACAAGACAATTAGGTAAAGCTATTACCATTAACGCAAATAACCTATAACACGTCTACCAACAAAAACATAGGCATATTCCCCTACACAGCTATATACGGATATAATGCGGTAACCCAACGACAAAAGCAGTTAATACACAAAAATCCTATAATCACCACTATAATTCCCCGAACAGAAACAATGGCAACAAAAATCAAGACGATATAAGATCGATTACGAACCGAATTACGGTTTCTCCAGTAAAAAATGGCCCAGTACTATAATAAAAAGAAATTAAAGGACTAATTTTAACGAAAGGAAATAAGGTTTACTTGTTACGTTAAAAATAAAACGCGACGTTAAATATCTTACAAATTAAGACTAAAAAACCCAGCGATAAGCTCGATTTTAAAAAACTTAGTTTATTTAAAATTAACGAAGTTATTTCCAAAACCAACTACCGATTGTTATTACCCAGGATAATAAGAATATACCTTATGTTCTACATTTCCTTAAACTAGCACCTAAAAACATCCCGCTAAAGATAAACCTAGAAATCGAAAAAGACGATAATAAGTATAAGGTCGAAAAGATACTAAACTTTAAAATGATCAAAAATAAAATCCAGTATCTAATTAAATAGGAAGGATACTTATACGAAAAAAACACTTGGGAACCACTTAGCCACCTGAAAAATGCGATAAACCTAGTTAAGACGTTTTACCGGCAGAATTCTGACCGACCGTTTCTAGCGTAGCCAAAATCGCAGGCGACAAAAGTCCCCCGCTTAAATCTAACCTTACGGCGCTTTAATCGAAGGAAGTAAACGCCTCCGTTATGGCGTTTATTTCAGAAACAAGCTGCGCCTGCTTTATTTTTACTTATTGTCGCTCTTCTTTTATTTTTTCCCGGTTTTTAATTAATTTAACTTTAAACCCTTCTTCAACATTTTTAACGGCTTTTTTTAAGAAGATCCTGTTATAAACGTAAACGTTTTAATCTTTCGATAAACTTTTTTAATTTTTAATTTTAACGACGTCTTAATCTGTTTAGTTCCTTTTCCGTTATCTTTTGGTACGCCAAGAAATTATCCTTAACCTTTTGCTGCTCCTTTTGGAAACTTTTTCATATCTTGTTTATTTTTCTTAAGAAGTTTATAATTAAAACGTCATAAGAAAAACGTTGGCGATGAATGTAATTGTTACTACTTAAGTACTTTAAGGCGTAAAAACATTCGGTTTCGCCAAGTCGAAGATAATAAAAATACAGAAAAGCCCTGATACCAAATTTCTTAATTAAATTAACACGGTTATCTCGAAAATCGCGTTGGTTTAAACGAAGTTCTTTCTTATTTCTTAATACGGTCGGATATGATAAAGGTTAATTAGGTCCAGGGATGGTTTTAATAAGAAGGGGTAACTTATCATTTTTATCTTTAAGATAAAGATCCTTAAAAAGGGGAAATAATATTATGAGAATAATATTCTCGTCTTAAAGATTTACCTTTAAGGCCTAGCGTAAAACTGCGCTACGGCTAAAGCTCGGCTAGGGGGCTTAGCTCTTAAGTAATTTAAGTAATTTAAGTAATCTGGGACTAGATTACATAAATTACATATATCTACGACACACTTGCTTTAAGGAATAAGGATATATATGAACCGGTTTCCTTTATAAATAACACGTATTTAGTTTCGCTCCTTAATTATTAATCTAAACCTACAGCTAAAGGTAGTAGTTCTTTACTATGAGAAAAGTTTTTAAATCTTTTTAACGAACAGACCCTTAATGAATTATCCCTCGCCTTATTATTACCTGTAAATCAAAACCTCATTTCGGATATTGCTCATACTTCTAGGTGGATATATAAGAGGTTCGTTATAGTTATCAGAGAACGTTTATTAACTTTTAAAGTTATAAGAAACCCACGGTATTTATTATAGCCAGGGAAATAATATAATAACGTAATAACGAAGTCGGCTTTTTATTTGTCGTCTTTTATAAAAAAAACCCAGATTTATTAAATAACGGAATAACTTTTCAGCGGTGTTATAAGAATTTCAAAAAAGGCCCTTTTCCGTTATATAAAGCTAATAATCGTTTTATATAAAATAATGTTTTAATTTATAAAGCTAAAGTTATAATTATTTTTTCGAAAGTTACGGTATATAAGTAATCGAATAACTTTCGTATTCGCTCGATTTAAACTTAATCGAACATATTTACCGCGCTTTAAAGGATAAAATTTAAGAAATTAAACTAGAATTCGGGTATTTACTTAATAATAATAAAAAACGTAAACCTACGTTTAAAGTACTTAAAAATACGTAATTTTAAGTTAATTTCCGCCTTATATTTAAGCTTATTAAATTATTACGCAAGAAATTAAAAGCCTTATATCGGGCCTACGGATGGTATATAAAATATTAAACGCTAGGTTTAAAGCTTTATAATAATATATAGCATTTATTTATTAACCTTAAATTAATAAAAATATTTATAAATTAAGTTATATGGTCCGATTAGGGGTAGAAAGGATTAGTAGTGGTGTACGGATTTTTTTGTCGCATTAATATATATATATATGTTAAGCTCCGATTAAACTAATACTCTACACTTTTGTGAGGATACAGCTCCTAGGGATCTGCGATTAGTAACCGACTAGTCGCCGACCCACCCACTAGTATAAATAACCATCTGGCAACTAATGGAGCACGCCAGATGAAAGTAACCTCATACACTTACTTCTTGGAATTTACTTTGCGACTGGTTGGCGATTATCTTACTTTAGCTTACAGCTATCCCTTATCTTCTAATTCTTCCATCTTTATTATAAAGGGTGACGCGATAGTTACCAAAAGCAAAATACGCAAAATGTAAGACGAACTTAAGTTATTAGTAAAAAAGACTGCGGACCTAAATATGGTCGACGAACGATCGGCTGCGATATACGTATATACAAAAAAACCTTAGCAGGAAAAAGGCGACGCCCCTTAGGATTACGAATCCTTTTATTTATATAATCGAACCGTATTTCGACAGCGGTTAGTAAAACGGTCGGAAAACGGGCGTAACGCAGTTGCGACGTTCCGGAACTTAAAATAAGGAAAACTTAAACTCTTTAATAATAATTAAATATGGGAGATTATTCGCCAGTAAAATAAATAATATTCAGAACTTCACCGACAATTAACCAAACAACAGATAATCGTACAGGTTAAAAAAGTAAAACTTTACAAGTTAATTGTTACGTTATTACAAAAGTTTAAAAACGATAAACGGATACCGCATTACAACTACCCGAAGCTTACCGAACGTATATCGATTAAAAAAAAGATTAGATAAAAGCCGTAACTGAAACCTATGCGGAACGGTTAAAGCGAAACGTTACCATTTATATTTAATGGGCCATGGAATACGTAAACGTATTAATTATAAGCATTTAACGATCGTATCGCGTTACGCTTAATAACTTTAATTATTAAAAAAGTTATAAAGAGAAAGTTTATGAACCTTTATTAAAAAAGGTAATTCGAACCTTAATTTCTTTAATCGAGAGTATAAAAAGCAGTTTATAAAATTATAATAGTAAGTTAATTAATTACCGCTAAATTTTTATATTAAATAAAAGCTTTTAATTTACAAAATAAAACCTACGGACGCCTTAAACCCGGAAAATAATCGAAATAATGAGCGTTTTATATTTAATTACTTTTACAAATTAATATCAAGGTTACGAAATACCTTATTCCGTAAAAACGTTAAACTGGATCAAACTAACGACATTACAAATAAGGTAAAGTATTACCAAGATACCTGAAAAAAAAAAAAACAAAAACGGATCGTCCTCCGCCAAAAGCATTAGCAAGGATAAACGATCCTACATTAACGCTTTCGAAAAAAAAGGCTCCAAAAAAAGGACAAACTAAAAGTATTGCGAAAAGGTAATAAGGATCGTAAGCGATCTTATATTCGGAAGTCGAACAATTACCGATTCAACTCTAATCGAAGCAAGTTTACGAAATCCAACATCTTTAATTCGCATAAGAGCCCCTTGAGATGTTACAATTATAGGAGGCCGGGCTATAAGGCCTTAAATTGCAAATTTAAGAAGGATACGAAATCCTTGCCGGCCCGACCGTACTGAAAAGAATCTCCGAAAGCCGTACAAAACGTTATAATATATAACGATAAATTAAACTATTCCCCAGATGTAACCTTAAAAAAGGAGCCAAAATAGGTATATACGTTTAGTTTATTTCGTCAAACGATTATAAAATGGTTAAAATAAAACCACCCTTTAAAAGCAAAGTACTTATTAAAAAAGAAGGCGGGAAATATGACAGTATAAATAAATATGAATACCGAAACGCAGGTTAATATAATTAGTAAAAAATTAACGAAACAATTTAACCTTTGATTAATTACCGTAAACATTCCGGGCCTTATCGGCATTAATAGGGCGTATATTAAATGTTATAAGGCATATAAAATCCGTGTTAATATGATAAATAATAACGAGATTAAACGAAAATTCCAGTAAATTTATTTCGCAATATGTCGCAACCGGAAGGCGCCTAATCCTTCACTATCGCGACCGGAAATAAGCAGGTTAAGAATCGTATTAAAAATAGTTATATGTAAATAATTATATAAGCCGTTATAAAAGGTCGATGGGCAAAAGATCGCAAACCTAGCATTCGCCGGTAAACAGGTTTACATCGTTAACCTAATAAAGCTAGCAAACTAGATATTTCTAAATTCGAAAAATAGCTACCTTGAAAACTAATAAAGGTCCCGGCCTACCTAAAAGACTTTTAGCAAGTATACCTCGAAAAAGCTATAAAGGAAATCGCCTAGTTATTAAGGGCAAAATATTCGATAAACTTGATTCCAGGGAAAACGCCCTTATTTAAGCCCATTTATCCCATATCGAAAACGTAACGGAAAGCGTTAAAAAATTATATACGGAAAATTCTAAAGGCAGGTAAAATACGTTACTCGAAAGCAAATATAAAAGCACTAATATTATTTATGCCTAAAAAAGACGGCAGCATCCAACTGTACGTCGATTATAAAGGGCTAAACCGGGTTATAATACAGAACCGGTATTTTTTACCTCTAATCTTAAAAGTTATAAACCGTTTAAAGACCGTTAAAGTATTTTCGAAAATTAACCTTCAGGATATTTACCATCGTGCCCGGATTAAGAAAGGCGACGAATAAAAAACCGCCTTCCGAACGCGTTACGGTTAATTTAAATATACGGTTATGCCGTTTGGTCTTATTAACGCGCTAGTTACGTTTTAAAGTTATATGCATAAAGTATTAATTAAGTTAATAAATTACATGTACGTAATATACCTAAACGATATCGTTATTTATTTCAATAATAAAAAAACATACGAAATATCTTCGATTAATTTACGAAAGGTTATTACAATATTAATTATTTGCAAAAGTATCCAAATACGATTTTTTTTTTAAAAAAGATAAAATTCTTAAGGTTTATAATCAATATTAACGGCTTAAAGATAGACCGCCGACGGGTTAACGCCATTAAAGTATGGCTAAAGCCGGAATTAATCTGGAATATCTAAGTTTTCTTAAAATTCGCAAACTTTTATCAGAAGTTTATCGCGCATTACTTATATATTACTAAGCCCATTACCAAATTCCTAATAACTGTACAGGCTAAGGGCAAAAAAGCAAAATTCCATGAATTCGAAAAGGTTAAGAAAATATTCCGAACCTTAAAAAACGCCTTCCAGTCGGCGATTATATTTCGATATTAGGATAACTTTAAAAATATTAAAATTAAGATAAACGCTTTAATAAAAGCTATATTAAGGATATTTTTATAAAAACATAAAAGATATTAACGTTTAATAGTATATTAATTGCAGAAGTTAAGCTTAACTGAAAAACGATAGGCCGTAAGGCAACAGAAATTACTAGCAATTATGGAAAGCTTAAAGCATTAACGCTAATATCTGGAAGGAACGGAAAAAAATTCTAAATACTTACCGATTATATAACATTAAAGGGTATCGTAAAGGCATTAACGCGTAACTTAAAAAAAAAAAGGTTAACGCGATAAGTTTATCGCCTTATATAATTTAACTTTAAAATCTAGTACCGACCGAATACTGTTAATCCAGCGGATAATCTTTTTAAATACCCAAATTACATATTAAGAAATATTAAATATAAAAACGTAATTCTTACATTATCCAAAAAGCTTAAGTTTATAAATAAAATACCGGAAAACGTACGGAAAACGGTCGCAAACATATAACGCGACTTAAAGAATTACAAAAGAATAAAAAACCTTATAAAAGCGGCCTAGAATTTACTTGCTGGAAAATTTCTAAACAAATTCCAAATAACGAAAGCTTAAGTAACCACCATCTACGAAGAAAAAGCGGAAAGCCTTTATTATATAATCGTAAAAAGCTTTCGAAAAAAGGGGGAAAGTAAAAAACGATATATTTACCAAATCTACTGCTTATATATAATAATACAAGTATAAATCGCAATAGTAATAAAACTAACGGTTAAACGACAGTAACCGTAAATTACGACCGTATTACGATCGGGCTTTAAGGAATTTAAAAAGGACAAAACTGGTATTAAGGTTACTATTCATAATTAATACCTTTTACGTTCCTTGGTAAAAAGGCTAGCCAAAAACGAAACGGTATTTTAACCAAAGGCTTTCCGATAATTCTACGATTAAGGTTAAAAACTGCAAACTAAAAATCTAAATATTATAAAGCTAATAAGGATAACCGGACGCCAAGCCGGAATAAAGAAAAGATATTTCTTAAACCCAAAAAATATCTTACATTATCGGGATAAATTCGTAATTTTATCGTAAAGCGCTTTACGGAAACAACTAATCAGTTAGTATCATAACGACCTTAAAACGGAATATATAAGGTATATCCGTATATTAAAACTAATAACTAGGAAGTTTTATTAGAAAAATATAACAAACGATATCCAAAAATATACCTAACGGTATCTAAGCTATTAAAGGATAATAAAGCTACGTTATAAGCCATGCGGCTAATTACAATCCTTACTATTATTTAAGCAACTTTTTAAAGAAATTACGTTAAATTTTATTATAAAACTACCTAAAAGCTTAGGCTCAAATAGATAAAAATACGATACGATTTTAATAATTATTAATCATTTTACGAAATTTAGATTATTTCTTTCTATTATTAAAACCTTAACCGCGGCCAAGTTAACCCGACTGCTTTACGAGGAAATAGAATACAGGTTCGGAACGCCGGCTGGAATTATCAGCGATAAAAATAACCTATTAATAAACCAATTTTAGGCAAAGTTTTACAAAAAAACGAAAAATAAAACGGCGGATATCGACCGCATACCACCCGTAAACTAACGGATAAATAAAACGTACCCATTAAGTATTAAAGCATTACCTTCGCAATTACGTTAATAAGTATTAAAATAATTGGATAAAGTTATTACGAAGCGCGGAATTCGTATATAATCCCGCGTAAAACGTAACCACCGGCCGTTCCCTATTCGAAACCTTATATAAATACTACTTTAAGATAGTAAAATACCTTGCGAAAAAATTTAAAAACTAAGTTTAAAAAATAAAAACGCGGCTTAAAAAGATAGCGGCTATCCGCCGAATAATGTACGAATATTAAAAGAAAGCAGCAACAACCTAAAAGAAATATTACGATTAACGCCATACGCCCATAAATCTTTAACCAAGGTAATAAATAAGCTTATTAATTAAAATTTTTAAGTTTAAAAATAAAAAGCCGGCATTTATTCATATTCTAGTTCCGATTAAAGAACGAATAAACTTTTAAATATATAAAGTAGTTTTCTTCACTAAACATTAACGGATATATAATATATTTCCGATATCCTTACTGGAATCGTAATATAATCGAAAGCTAGGTAACGCCTAGATAATATTACCAGACCTGATAAAAAATAAGAAGAATAAGCAATAAAAAATATCGTCCGCCACCGTAATAACCGGGGGTAACGTAAATACCCTATTAAATACAAAGGCTGGCCCGCCGAATATAATACGTAAAAACTTTAAAAATATTTTAAATAGGCGCTTAAGATATTATAACGTTATAAAAAATTTAAAGGCGTAAATAGGAAATAAGATAACCCAGAAATCATAAAGCGATAATAACCCAGTCGGAAACCGGCCGTACAGTAATTAAGAAATAGCTTAAGCATAAATTAAACATTAGTTACATAACTGCTTTTAAGCTTTTAGTAAGTAGTTATTTATCGTATACCGGTCGGAAATAAACGAATTAAATACCATTAAATACACAAAACTAAAACAGGGAAATTAAACTATAATTCCCTTGCAAACAAAATAAAGGGCGAACGGAAACGAAACGGAAGATATACGCAATATAAATAAAAAAGATGACACAAAATAAAGGTAAAAGAAAGACCAAGCGGAATATATACGCAAAAAGAACGGAGATATGGACATAATAAAAGGGAGTAAAGGTAAATAAAGTAAGGCCGAAAAACGGACCAAATTTGGAAACTAAATAAAGTACAATTAATTACCCTAATAAGGTACACGCTAATAATTACGACAACTACTATCACAACATAACTTACGCGTAAACCTACGGAAAGCCATCGACCAGCTTACGCAACCCAGCCTACGATCAAGGTACCTTAATAATAACGCTATTAAAGACTAATAGCTTAAAAGGGGGAAGTAATTATAAGGATACAGCTCCTAAAGATCTGCGATTAGTAATCGACTAATCGCCGACCCACTCACTAGCATAAATAACCATCTAGCAACTAATGGAGTACGCCAGATGGAAGTAACCTAATACTGTCAGATATAGGGGACATCAGTTGTGTTGTTGTATTCGGCTAGATACGTGTGCTGTTGCACGCGTACAGCGTTAAGTAACTTAGCCACGGAACATGTATAGGCCGATCAGTAGGTGACCTTTCCGTATATGAGGTGCGCTACGCCCCCTCAGCTAGCTGACATACACCTTTAACGCCTTAAAGTCTTTACGGCGTTAATCGTTATACTTTATCACTTCTTAAAGCTACAGCTATCTATTCCACCTTTCCTCCGGCGATTAAATCCTTTTAATCAGCTAACCTTTCGTTTAAAATCACCTTTAAAGCTTTCCTTTATTAATTTAAATTTTTTATAATATTTATTAACTTTAATTATTTTTTAAATTTTTTAAAAACCTTTCGTAATAAGGCTTTAGTTAATCCATTAACTAGCATATCGCTTATAAATATATAATTTACTTTAATTTAAACACTTTTTATTATTTTTTATAATTAATAATTATATATATTTATGTACCGGAATTTTATTTATAATAATATAATATCGACATTAATTAACCGTATAATTTATTAATTATCGTATTATATACTTAATAACTTTATATTAAAATTAAATTTTAATTTTTTAATTAATTAAAAATTAAATAAAGCTTTTTTTAATAAATTAGGTAAAAAATAATAATTCCGTTTTTATTATAAAAATAATTATTATATTTTACTTATTTGCCCGTTATTTTGTTATTTTTTCGAAAAGTTTTATTATGTAAACTTAAAAGCTTTTTCGAGCGATTATATTATTTACGAAAAAAACATTATTTTAAATATATATCGAATTTTCGTTATGAAATTATAACGTTAACGTTTTAATATCGATTATATATAATATAATTTTATTAATAAAATTATGATATACGTTATTACGGTTTTAATTAAATCGTATAAATTAGGATATTATAAAGAATATATTAAGTTACGTATTAATTATAATATATAAAATAAAGTCGGTCTTTTTTTTAATATTTATTAATTAAATTTAAATAAATTATATTAATATTTAATAATAATTTAACGTTAATTATTAACGTTTTTAAAAAATTATTTAAATTTTATTTAAAAGTTAAATTAATTAACGTATTTATAAAATTAAATTAAAATAAATATATATTTTTATTAAATTTATTTTTAAATATTTCGATCTTAAAAAATTATTATAGGTATTTATTACCTGTAAAAATATATCGTTTTTATATTCGTTAAATTAATTAATCGATAAAATTTTAATACCTTTTATTATACGTAATAACTATATCGTCGACGTAAAAAAATAAAAGCATCTTTTAACGAAAGAAATAATATGGTTCGTAAATAACGGGATTAAATCTTAAATCCTTAAATATATTAATAAAATTCTTTTGCTAAAATAAAGCCGATTTTATTAATCCGTATAATATTTTCCTAATTAAAAATATTTTAGTACGTTATAAATATCTTAAAGGCGTTTTTATATATATTTTATAAAGTAAGTTCGTATTAACGAAAGCGTTTATATCATTATATTGCTTAAGTTTTAAATTAAATTTAGCCATAATAATAATTAAAGGTCGAAATAACTTTTTAATAAATATAAATACGTATATATTGCCATATACGTTTTTAAGTTATTAATTATTTCGTATAACGAAACGGGCCTTATACTTTTAAAACCAGCTATATATATTAAATTTATAAACTTGTACTTATATGCATTTTAATACCTGTTTTTTTCAGTAAGTAATTAATTAATAATCTTTTAAGATTTTATCTTTTTATATTTTATAAGTAAGCCGTTTTAACGTTACGAAATATCTTTTTAAACGGGTATATATTTAGCTTCTTATGGCCTTATGGCGGTAGCGGCAGGTTTCGCCTCTGTACCCGGTTTAACGACTTAAGTAACGTTTTTATTCTTAATATATTAAAGCTTTTCCGATTAAAGCGGTACGTACTTTAGGTCTTTAATTTCCTTAAACTTCCGTAACGTATCGGCCGGTTATTACGCGTATTTATAAAATAAGTTATTCGTTTTATATTAAATGCGGCCTTTTAAACTTTATGGTCGGTTTTAATAATACCTTTTCGGTTCGGAACGTACGGAAAGCTTATATTTACGATCCGTAAAATATTTTTGTTTTTTACCCTTATTTTATATTAAATAAAGGGACGGAATTTTAAGGTTACCTTTATTATTTCCGCCAGCGTAATAATCGTAACAGTTATTAATGTAAACGCTAATAACGATAATAATTTAAAAGTTGGAAATAGTTTAAATAAAACGATTAGATAAAAGTAATTAGTTTTATATAAATAAGCTTATTTTCCCTTATCCCGTACGTCTTTTTCTCTTATGCCACCTTAAAATTATCTTTTTAATCCAGCCGGTAATTAAATCCCGTTCAGGTTTTTGTCTTTTTTTAAAAAAATATGTATTAGGTAACTATTAGCCTAATCAGATATTTTTATTTATTGGAACAAAATTTGCAATTCGTTTTCCGTAACGTAAAAAAGGTCATTTTTAAAATTTTTGATATTACTACAAAAAATAATCTTTTCGTTAAATTGTACGTTTTAGATAGCGATAACTTTATTTGTTAATAAGTTCCAAGCCTTGTAAATATTTATTAATCGGTAACCGACGAAAAAGCCGATCCATGTTTTAACATTTAACTTTTAAAGGCTTTATTTTTTTTCATAGCGGTAATCGTTATAACGTAGGCTATATAGCCATAAATACGTAAGTAAGCCTTTTAGGGCTTCTGATTAAGTATTATAACGCTGTTTTTATACGTTAAGTAAATGTAATATACCTTATATAGAATTTCCTAAAAAAAGAAAAATATTTAAGGAGATAGTTATATAAATATATTGCCGTTTTAAAGATGTATACGATTAAGAACGTTAATAACTTAACGCCATTTCGTATCGTAATCGCTTTTTCCTTAATTATATTCTTTTAACATTTTATACTCCCGTTTTAAGCCTGGGTATATAGGGTTAAGGGCTTAAATCTGATACTAAAAGGAGGCGATTAAAGTATATTTCGAAGTTGGTAATTCTTTAAAATTTCGTTATCGTATTCGATTATTTATAAGAAAACCTTGTTTTGGTTCTTTAGAACTTTTAAAAGGTATCGAAACGTTATAATTAGTATATCTTGCTTTCGAGTTTTTAGGTAAATATTTTAAATAAAGCCTAAATATCTATCGGTAGCGAATATAACGTATTTATATCCTTCAAGGTTTTTTTTCGAAGTTAGTAAAGTCGACGGCGATTTTCTGGCTTGATCGAGATGTTTTTTTCGAGGCTTATAACGTCTTTGTTTTTTCGCCTTCGCTTTATTACATTCTTAATATTCGACTGTTATAGGACCTTTTAGTCGGATTTCTTTAGTATGGGATTGTAACTGGGCGATTATTTCGGGCCCTGGATAACTTAGGCGTAGGTGCTATACAGTACCGTTACTGTCATTTCGAATCAGAGTGTCGAGGCCCCACTTAGCATCTGAATCACACACCTTTTTTTATATGCGCTCTTTCATAACGCAGGTAGACCTTTGACAACAATATAATAACCGCCATAATAACAGAAACGAAGCTCTCGCAATTATTTTTAATGCGCAGACTTATTATTGATGACTTTTTTAATTAATTCGACTTATGATTTACGTTCCGTATTGCGAAAATCTGGCCAACTTAGCCGAATCCCATTTAAGTTACCTGGTCGTACGCGTTCTTTTTTAAGGCTGATTCGAATCGACGAGAGTGCGAACGAATACTTCGAAATATCTCCCCGGGCTGGCCTTACGATGGTTCCGAAAAGGATTCGTAAGTCGTCTGCGAAGGTGGCTAACGCTATCGAGAAACGCCGAGCTACTTCCTTTAACATCCGGGGTAATAACACCTATAAAGCAGCTATTAATAAACGATTAGCTGCCGCGAAGACCGTTCCGAAGAATAAGAGGAAGGGCAAACAACAAACAGTTATTTCCAAAGCTAAAAACCCTGAAAAATCCGAAATTAAGATTATTACAAATACAAAAGGGGATACGGAAAGCGCCCTTAAAGCTACGTATATATAAAAGGATACAGAAAGCGCTCTTAAAGTTACAAATAACGAGCCTTCCGAAAATAAAGCCTTTCGAAACGAACTTTCCGAAGATGAAACCTTCCGAAATAAGCCCTCCGAAAATAAAGCCCTCCGAAACGAACCTTTTGAAAATGAAGTTTTCCGAAACGAACCCTTTAAAACTGCCCTTTCCGAAAACGATGCCGCGTTAAATAAAGATATTTCGGCTGAAACGTTTAAGCCGAAACCCCTAGATATACGGACGTAGTTCCTTAATGTTATTAGGGTTACTGTTAACGGCAAGCCCTCGAAAAAATAACCTAATAAGATACGGAACGCTATTTAAATTATTAATTCGTAAAACCTTAAAACATATAACGTCTCACACATATAAGCGAATCACATATATAAGCGAATCACTTTTCTAGCCTTCCGCAGCAACAAATTCAAATAACGCAACTATAACATATTAAATTAATTCAAATTAATCGGATTCTTTTTCGCTAGACGTATTTATAGCTTCTTTATAAATACGCGCATTATGTCCGGGCTTGCCGCAAATACCATACTTCCGTTTTTTCGTCTTAACCTTTTTGCGACGACTGCTTTTAGCCGCCGTTGGTTGCATTTTTTCACCACCCCTTTCCTTCTCGGCTAGAAAAGCTTGTCCTTTTTATATAGTAAATGTTCCTCCTTTTTGAAAACGTTTGTTTTTAATCCTCCGACGTTTGCTTAAGATATGGTTCGTTTCGCGTAATTAAACGTTTTTTTCCCGAAAGAAAGCGGCTTTATGCAAAAGTAATATATAACCTTTTGTTACAAAACCAGCCGATTTAATTATTTTTATCGGGAAGTTACCTTGGTAATTTTTAATTTTTTTTTTACAAGTAACGTCCTTATCTTGTTGCTTTACGAATATTTTTGGGGGTTTTCGCGGGCGGGGAAATAGAACCAGCAAAAATAAAAGGGGAAACGGTCGGTATAAATATAATTAAAGGAATTTTTAAGTCGGATAGGACGTTATTAAGATCGAATGGAACAAATCCAGCTTTTTGAAAGCTGGATTTAATGTTATCGGACGTTATGGCAGCTTTAAATGCGTCGTAAAAGTTAAGGAGGAAATTTTTTTCGTAATATAGGTATAATAACGTCGCATTAAATTTTCGATATATAACGAATAAACGTGCTTTAAAATAAAAAAATAAAATACGTCGAAAGATTAAAACCGATAAGAAAAATGGGAAAGTATGCAAAACGTAATAATATTATTATTCGCGTAGTATTTTTCGAATTTTATCGAATGATAATTTTCGTGGCCGTCGAGGATAAGGAAACGTCTGGTTTTTTTCGTACGCGTTCGAATATATTTGTCGAAATATTAAATTTATTTTAAACTTAATTCGTTTATTGTTTAATTATTATAATTAATACCGACCTTTTAATCGGCTAATAATAAGTTATTACGATATTAAAAACTAAGGTAAGTTTTCCCCGCCAAAATAATAAATGGCAATAAAGTTTAATTTTGCGAATTAATAATTTATACAATTATAACTTATTTCCGATTCCCTTATTGCGCTTATTTAAGTTTTTTACGTTTTTTAATACTTATAATTACCATGCCCGATATTATAAAAAACCTTATTAAAAAGCCCGTTTCGTCGAAGTTATAAATATCCTTTTTTGCAATACCGTACTTTACGATTATAACTCGAATAAGTTTAAACTATTTACGAAATGTTTCTGGATTTTCGCATAATACCCTTTAATAATCGATCTTTTAATTTAAACGCGTCTAAAGTTTTTTTTACCGTTTAATAAAGTTCGACGCCCAGTTAATTCCGACGCGTTTTGCGACGCGTTAAGTAAGTAATATATTGGCTATATCTTTAACGTACTAAAGCCGGATAGGAAACGCTCGCGTATTTAGGTTAAGAATTTGGTCGATAATCGATTTTTTTTTAAGTCGGTATTAATCTTTGCAAAAGAAGGATAATATCGGTTCGGACGCATTTATCGTTAGAACGGTATATTAAAGTAAAATATGGAATTTTATAAATAAAACCAAGCTTTTTATAATTAAGTTTTGGGTTTCGTTTTTTAGCCTAAAAGGCTAAGTTCATTCTTGCTTTTTTTATAAGGCGTTCCATAATGTTGGTATTAAGAAATGAACGATTGAGGATAGGTAGTTGGAATGGCTAAAAAAGTGATTCGCTTATATGTGTGATTCGCTTATATGTGTGAGACGTTATTAATAACTATTATATTAGGATATTTAGGGATGAATCGCCTGATCCTATTAATTAACACGTTATTAATTATATTAACGAAAAACTGCTGGGCGAATATGAATATAACTTTCGGCGTACCTTCGTTCAGGCTGGGAAATTTACGTAATGCCGCGAACCTAATTACGAAACTATATTATAGCTTTTTAGGACGTTACCATATAGTGCTTTCGAAATTGATAAACTTATTAACGCTATTAATAATATTACAAAACATAATAAAAAAGGCGTTTTTGGATTTTATATATAACTTCAGCCTTCGATTAAAAAAATTCTAACCTTAACCCGATCTTACCCTTAAACGCTTTAATAACGTAATAAGCCGAAGAAACTTCCTTATATAACGCCAACGTTCGTCGCTTCGTAATAATAATACTCCGTAACGGTTAGCCCGCGTCAAAGATAATCTATTTATTAGGATTCCCCAAAACCATAGCGTTATAAGCGTTACAGGCGTTACAAAAAAACTTACGCCTATAACCCTTAAAAATCTTCCTCCGGAAACCCCTATAACAAATCGAAAGCCTATTACGAAACACCTGTCCATACCTACTTCCGGTATACAGGCCGAATTCGATAAGGGCTTTAAGGTCCGTAAAGCCCTATCGAATGCGCTCGAATGCAGAAAAGGTAAAAATTGCCCTAACTATAAGGGCGTTAATCCCCAAATATATCAAGTTGAAAACGGTACTCGCCACTACAATATAACACCCCGACAGCTCGTTCGTTAATACAACGATATTATCCAACACGACGCCACATACAAAACGCCTTCGATTAGGCTATATAACGAGCTTCACGAAAAAAGGAGCGCGGCTGACGCGGGATTCGAAAACGTTAAAAAATAGCGCGAAGCAGGCCAGCCTTCAGAAGCTCCGGAAGCTAAGCCTCTAAAGCGCCGGAATAACGGTAACAATAACAACACGAATATCATACATAATCACTTCGGGAAAGGCTTTTTAAATATGATAGCTAATGGGCTTCAGGCTAACAAACAATAACCTTTAGCGAGATATATCATATAGTAGGATTACCTAGTTATCCGAACGCTTTAAAGCCTTTCGAATCCGATAATTACGGTAAGCGAATATAACGATCAATAATAGTTACCTTCATGCTATATCCTTTAACGCGAACGCATAATAATTCCTTCGACTTACTTATCCGCAGTTCTTCGCTTTTTATCCCCGAAAGTACGGATACCGATAAATTGCTTTAAGACGTATGCAAAGGATTCGTAATAGCGTATGGCGGTAACGTAAAGGAAATCAAGTATTTATATAACGCCCTGCAAAATAATAACATTACTTTCCAACAAATACGCCATTTTCTTAACGAATGATTTATATCTTAAAAAGTTAAATGGAAGGTTTTTAAGCCTTTTAAATTATACGTTAAGTTACATATACGAAACGCCTTTAAGTTCGAAAGCGCTCTCTAAAACCTTAAGGTACTATCTTATTCGCAATTAAATAAGTTGTTTTGTAGGAATGATACCTAAAGGTAAACGTTCTTTTACATTATATTATTATTGTTTAGGAAATTGTTGATTTTACTATAAAAAACCCGAGGTTTTTAAAGCGCATATAATATAACAAAAAAGAACGCTTACTTTTAGCTAACATTTTTTTAACAAAACATATGGGAAAGTAAAATATTTTCTAACATGGACCCTTTTTATCCGTTAAGTAACAGTATATTCTTTCTAGTTAACAAAACGTTAAGAAAATAACCCAGTTTAAAAAATTTTACTACCTAACCAAAAAGTAGTAATAATTTTATAGCGCATATTAACATCCGTATTTTTTATATATTAACGTTTTGCTAACAATTTAGCCTTTCTATAGGTCCTCCTAAATTTTAACCTTTTTTTAACACTTACATACGTAGCAAAGCAGTTATCCGAAGCTCGCCGTGGCTACCGCCTTAAAATTACGGGTAATTAGGATAAAGAAGAATACGACAAATAGCATAACTGGTACCCTAAAACAACATTACCTGAAAAAGAAAAAGCTTAAAAAAAATACGGATATTTAATACGAGAAAGATTTTAGCAACAGTTTAATACGTTACTTTCTTATTATATATATACATTAATCGACCAATCCCAGCCTGCCCGCGCGGTTTTAAAATGGCCCTTAATTACCTACGTCCGTTATTTAATCCGTTCGTAATAATCTATAAGGAATAACCCGAATTACTCGTTATTAGAAAAATCGTCAAGTATATATTTAGCGTAACGACGGATATAAGCTGTAAGGTTACCGAAAAACGTTTTAATAAGGTTAAAGTTAGATGAATATAAAAGGAAATATTATAACTTTACCCTAGCTTTTTCGCATATCGTATATATTTCGTCCGAATAATAAAAGCTAACGTTATTTATTATTAATACAAAACATAACCCAGAGAACGGGTTTATCAACGGCAACACCCTTTCCTTTAGTTATAGAATAAAGCTTTCGCGGTTAGTGGACCTTTAATATATGAAAATATCTAACAGCCCGTTAACGGTAATCGCCGGCAGTATATTAAAGTAACGGCTTCGCTTTAAAACCTGCCATACGAAAGAAATAAAGCCTTTAAGTGCCCAACCGTAACGACGGTTAGTATTACGCTTATTAACACCCGATTCGTCCACGAAGATAAATATATTAAAAGTGTATTTAGTAACGGCATAAAGATATCACGTCCGCTGCCCCGAATCCGCCTACGCAGCTTTAATCTTCAGCCTTTTATTACCCCAGTCGACGGCCTGTAGGTACTTCGAAATCGTGGAAATGGTTACGTATATACCGTAGTAATCGGCGAGAAACCATTGCATTTCGTCGAGATATAGGTCGGGCTTATAAGTTAACTCCTTTAACAGCTTTTATATAACTAATATTAGTTAACTAAGGCAACGCGTAACGGAGTAACGCGTAACGGAATAACGCGTAACGGAGCAACACATAACGGAATAACGCGTAACAGTATATAATATGTACGTTAAACGCCTAAGGGAATAACCTTAAGGTTCCCTTATGGTAATAATCCATTCCGCTAATAAGGAATCGCCCAGTTTCCCTATATTAGACGCGATATCGCTCGATCGTACGTATATTAACATCGAATAAGGTCGAAAGTTTTTCGCTAGTATAATCGCTTTCGGAAATTAAAGCTAATAGGTTATATCTTTGCAACGCAGTAAGGCGTTTTCCGTATTTCGCTTTAGGATTAATAATAATAGGCGTTTCCACCACCCTGAAATATCGTGGATCGAAAGAATTATCCATGCAGAAGGCTTCAGTTACTGTTATTAGTATTATTGTGTTGCTGTCGAAGGACTACACGCGTTATGAAGGGGGCCATACAAAAAAAGGTGTGTGATTCAGATGCTAAGTGGGGCCCCGACACTCTGATTCGAAATGACAGTACCTGTACGTGATGGTCTTTCGTCTATAAGTTAACGTTTTGTCTATAGGTTGCAAGTGTTATATAAGAGATAGTTGCGTTAATATTTTCGATAACGAATTAATTAAATTTGTTTATTAACGTAGCTATAACTTAATCATATTTATCTCGAATATAATTGTTAATCTTTCGGTTGTCCTATTAATAACCTTTTTTCTGGAGCTATCGGAGTGATATTAGGTTATATACGAATTTTTCGTAATGGATCATATTATAAAACCGTAACGCTTTCGTACCGTTAAGGCTTTAAAGTAACATATTAACCTTTTCGTACCTTTTGATCGAGACGAAGCTGTTATTAGCATACATTCCGTTACCTTATACTGTTGGTTTAAAATTTAGGAACCTGTTAATAAGGTTAAAGACATATATCGTAAACCTTAAATTTAGGATGGATAAATCCCTTAGGGGATAAAACGAAACGTTTATAGCGTTACGTTAATTAATAATTAAGAAGTACGTTAAGATTCGTTTTATTCTTTTTAAGAATTAATTTATTTTTATAATTAACTTTTTTATGGTTTTCGATAAACGGTTAATTTTTTTCCTTTAAGGATTAATCGGTAGTTATTCGGTTTTAAACGAATAATCTTAAATTTTCGTTAAGTTAAAAACCTTTTAAAGATTTGTTAAGGAATGTATAAAAGCATTGGGTTAATTTATAATAATTATTTAAGTACGCTTTATACCGTATGCCTTATATATTTAACTTTTAACGTTTTCGCTTATTAACGTTTCGGTTCATATGAGAACTTTTACGATTATTTCGCTTCAGCGTTCGTACCGAAATCTTTCTTCGTGGTTAAAGGTTAACAGGTCTAATTTTTTTAAATCGGGATTATCTTAATTAATAAAATCCACGGGAATCCCGTAAAAAGTAAAAAAGGTTACCTTAACGTTTTTCGATATAAATAATTAGTAAGTTATAACTTAATAATTTAAAAGGTTAACTATTACTATTTAATAACTAATCGTATTACTGTCGATCTTAATTTTCTTTTTACCATTTAAAAGGTTATTATCCAGATTTCTACGATAGGAGCTAAAGTTATATATAGGTTGTTAATTTATATAATCGTTATATTCGTTTCTGGGATACCATATCGCTATCCTTAAGCTATAATCTTTTGTTATCTTACGATTCATTCGTTTAACTTTTTGCTAAACTTCGAAACTTGCTTTAACCTTTTACGGTACTTTCGTTAAGTATTAATTAATAGCCTGCCGTCGTACATCTTGCCGGACTTAGCTAGCTTAGCGTACTACTTTCGTAAGTTTTTCCTTAGAAAAAAACTTATTCCTTTAATCGTTAAGGATATAGATTTTAGGACTTATTTCGTAAGGTCGTTAATACTCTTACGGAAGGTATCGTATTTCCGATATTTATAAATAACGTCCCATATCACCGAGCGAGCCAAACCACCGAACGAGCCGTTTTTCCGTACCTCGCAATAATAAATTCAAATAACATAACCATAACGTAATAAATCAATTCAAATTAATCGGATTCTTTTTCGCTAAATGTATTTACAGCTTCTTTATAAGTACGCGCATTATGTCTAGGCTTGCCGCAAACGCCATACTTCCGTTCCTTCGTTTTAACCCTTTTACGACGATTACCTTCAGCCGCTATTAATTAGGATTTTTTACAACCCCCTTTTTTCTCAGCCAGAAGAGCTTATCCTTTTTATATAGTAAGTATTCCTCCTTCTTAAAAACGTTTGTTTTTGGTTTTCCGACGTTTGCTAAGAAGATAATTAATTTCGCACAATTTGGTTATTTTTTCTTTAAAAAGAACGTTTTCGTATAAAAGTATTAAGTTACTTTTTGTTAAAAGATTAACCGATTTAACCAATTTTGTCGGCGAGCTTCCCTGATAATTCCTAATCTTTTTTTGCAAATAACGCCCCCGTTTTTTTATTTTCTAGATATTTTAAAAGGTTTTCGCAAAAAGGGAACGTATGGAACCGAAGGAAGTAAACGGGGAGACGGTCGGCGTAAGTACAGCTGGAAGAATTTTTAATTCGGAAAGAACGTTATTAGGATCGAATAAAATAAGCCCAACTTTTGCAAATCCAGCTTTAATATTATCGGACGTTATGGTAACTTTAAACGCGTCGTAAAAACCGGCAAAGAAATCTTCTTTTGCGATATAGATATAATAATATCGTATTAAACTTTCGATATAAAGCAAATAGGCGCGCTTTAAAACGGAAAAGCAGGATACATTAAAAGGTTAAAGCCGATAAGAGGAATAAAAAGGTATGCAAAAAATAATAATATCGTTATTTATGCAGTATTTTTCGAATTCTATCGAATAATGGCTTTCGTAGCCGTCGAAAATAAAAAAGCGTTTCGTTCCTTTCGTACGCGTTCGAATATGTTTATCGAAATGCTGGATTTATTTTAAACCTAATTCGTTCGTCGTTTAACTATTATAATTAATCCCAACCTTTTAATCGGCTGGTAATAAGTTATCGCGATATTAAAAACCAAAATGGGTTTTTCTCGCCAAAATAATAAATAACGGTATAACTTAATATTGCGAATTAATAGCCTATATAATTATAACCCATTCCCGATTACCTTATTACGTTTATTTAATTTTTTTACGTTTTTTAACGTTTATAATTATTATGTTACATATTATAAAAAGCCTTATTAAAAAGCCCGTCTTATCGAAATTATAAATATCCTTTTTTATAATACCGTATTTTACGATTATAACTTAAATTAGCTTAAACTATTTACGAAATACCTTTGGATTTTCGCATAATATCTTTTAATAATCGATTTTTCGATTTAAACGTATTTTAAGTTTTTTTTGCCGTCGAACAAATCTTAACGCTTAATTAGTTCCGACGCGTTCCGTAACGCGCTAAGCAAGCAGCAAATTTGCCATATCTTTAACATATTAAAGCCGTACAGGAAATGCTTACGTATTTAGGTCAAGGATTCGGTTAATAATAGATTTCTTTTCGGTCGGCGTCAACTTTCGCGAATTGGGAATACTGTCGGTTCGGGCGCGTCGACCGTTATATCGGGCCTTTAAAGTAGATTCGGGAACGTTATATATAGAATATAGCTTTTTAAACCTAAGTTTCGGATCTCGTCTTTTTACCTAAATAACTAAGTTCATTTTAGATTCTTTTGTAAGGCGTTCCATATTGTTAGTATTAAAAATATATATAATTAAAGTTAGGTAGTTGGCATATTAACAAAATTGGCTCGCTCGGTGGTTTGGCTCGCCCGGTGGTGTGAGACGTTATATATGATAAATTCCTGATTATAAATTTGTTTACTTTCGGTCGTTATTTTAAAAACGTTCGTAAGAAAACCTATAAAATCGGCGTTTTCGAATATATTATCGGAAACTGGGGTATTATTTCGGGTTTAAAGACGAACTCGTTTCTTTAGATATAAGGTTATATCGGATTTTGTAAGTTTAATAAGCTACGAACGTAATTAATTAGGATCGATAAAATATTAAATGTTAAACGCGTACGCTTTAGATTAAAATTTGCCTTTAAAGCGGTTCCAGTTTTTAAATCCCTAATAAATAATTTAGTATATTAATTATATAATTGCCATTATTATTATTAAAATATATTAATAATTTCTATTAATATATAGCTTATATAGTTTTAATAGTAACTAATCAGTTAATATTTACGCGAATTAAGCGAATAAGACTTTTAATTATCAGATATAAGGGATATCAGTTATGTTGTTGTATTCGGCTAGATACGTATGCTGTTGCACGCGTACAGCGTTAAGTAGCTTAGCCACGGAACATGTATGGGCCGATCAGTAGGTGACCTTTCCGTATATGGGGTGCGCTACACCCCCCCAGCTAGCTGACAAATACACTCACTTCTTGGAATTCACTCTGCGACTGGTTGGCGATCACCTCACTCTAGCTCACAGCTATCCCTTATCTTACAACTTTCCCCTCCTTAACACGGTAATCTGTAATCTCCGTACTTTTTGAGATTGTGCAATCGATTAGCCGGAGGTATTTAGCACATCGTTCCGCCGGTATCTTGAATGTAACCTGCATTAGCCTCAGTCCGGTTGCTTATTATTTTCCGATGTTGTTTTATTGGTTATTTGTATTTGTTAGCATCGACATAGGTCCGTGGGAAATCTCCCTGGACTACCAGTTGGGGTGTGGCCGGCTTGTAGGTTAACTATGGTACCTGCCCTCAACTGCTAGGGAGACTAGCATCCGTAGTGAGGCACATCTACGACCTTCTTAGTGGCCAACCTTCTCCAATCCAGGACAAGTGAGGATACCCCTGAAGTTATCTTCGTCGCCATAGCTGAACCGGAATTCCGACGGCTGACAGAAAAGAAGATATCCAAATGTCGCGCACTCCACGATGACTTCGCGCAGGTGGTTCTCTGCTCATCTCTCACTTCGCGGTCACCGGGAACGAACGCTTCCAGGAAGTGATTGAGAGCGACCGCCAATTGTTAAGCCTGTTGCGTCTTCACGTCCTATGAGGGTACGAGTGGTGTTCGCGCACTACGGTTTGGATGGAGCAGAGAGGTAGAGAGCTGCCGCCATCGAGTCAACGCAACATTGATGGCAGTACGTGTATTAGTAAAACAGCCGTACAAGTCGATCTGTACTTTCTCGGCTTACCTCCCGAGCTTCCTGTATTGCTTTCAACAAGTGGCAAATTTTGCAACTGGTGGCAACTCTAACCAAAGAACTATCATTCGATAGGTACATGGTAGTGTTTCTATTGTCAACCCATCCTGTAAATTGAGGCAGGAACTTGTTTGAAAGTTCACAAGGGTCTTGTAACAGACATGTACGGGCCCCCTGAAATTAGCGCAGCAAGTCAATTCTTGCCAAGGGAAGATCTTCTGGGCCGACGGTAATGTTGGACATATGTCCATGCTGCCATAAAACCGTTAAGGAGTGGAGTGAGGTTGGTTCCGTTTTTATCCACTGCGTCCACAAACCCCTCTTACCCACACCATTATCTGATCCCATCTCGGATCTTGACCCATTTTCAACCGCGCGCTTCATATGCACCTGACCATACTCGACTACCTAGTACGTACTTCGATTGATGCTGTACAAATTGCGGACTGCGCCACCATTATGTAGCATCCTTGCAGATTCATTGGGTGCCTCAGGCACCTTACGCAGGCAAGCCACCCAGTACCATAAAAGGTCTTTGTCACGGCTGGTACTCCTTAACGGTCGGGGCTCTACCATGCTCACGAAATGTCGGCTTCTGATCCCGCCCAAGCAGCATTCGAATCGTCCAAACAGGCGTTCAAGGACAGCCTGCAGGATCCTAACTTGTTTGATGAAATTCTGATGACCCAAAATATTGGTCAAGTTTACGATGCCACCGAAAAACTCCAGAGAGAAATGGGCAACCAGGGCCGCCTTCGGCATTTGGGCAAAATTCGACCCTGTCTTGAACGCCTCTCCGGATATGCTGCTGTCATCGATACTTTCGTTCAGGCTAAGCCAGATATCCTGGCGCTAATATGGGGTCCCATCCGGATATTGCTGTTATGGTCGAGTCGGTCCCTTCAACTTTTTGACGCTATCACAAGCGCTGTCGAGAAGATTGGAGAAGCGCTTCCAGAGTTTTGCGATATAGTGCGAACTTTCAGCCCCAAGGAAACGCTCAAGGACGCACTGTGCCTGTTCTATCGAGACATCCTCGACTTTTATACGATTCTGTTGAAAGTTGTACGATTATCTCGTATGACGGCCTGAACCACTGGTACCTAGGTAGTCACAGCTCACTGTTTCACAGGTCCACAATACTTCTTCGAAGCTGTCTGGCCAAAACAAAGAGCCAAGATCGATGTCGTGATTGATAATATTGGGCGACACACCCTTTTGATGAGAAATAAAGTGACCTTTGAACACATCAAAGAAGAACACGAAGCCAGAGCCCAGTCACTCGCGCATTACGAGCAGGCCAGTGAGTTTCGCGAGGACCAGATATTTGAAGCCCTACGGACGCGCTTTTCTCCTTCGACTTACGATGGACGGCTGGATTGGTTACGCAATAGAGCATGTAAAGGAGCGGCGAAATGGTTATTGAATGATAGGGCCTTCACCGAATGGCTCGACACTTCAAACCAGTCAACGCGCCTATTATGGCTACAAGGAATCCCAGGGGCGGGTAGGTTTTGCTATGCTTAACGAAACACCTCTGTAACACTAAGTATCTCGTCTGCCAGGCAAGACATTCCTTTCCGCTGCCGCTATCGACGCAGCAAAGGCGCAACACTCGACACTCTTTGTCTTTGCAAGCCATGTGTATCAAGACAGTACAACAGCCCTGTCAATTATCCAGTCACTTGCTTTCCAGCTAGCAACGGAATGTAAAGACACTCGATCCCTCCTGGTCGAAGCAAAGCAACGCGAATTGAAGAGCAACACTCGATATGCCTCCGATTCCTTAAAGAACTTACTCAAATGCACCGGACCCACGTATATCATTGTCGATGGACTCGATGAGATAGATCATTTGGAACGTCGAATTCTACTGCAAGCACTTGTTGAATGTATAGAGGAATGCAATGATCTCGAGGTTCTCATCAGCAGTAGGGCGGAAGATGATATTGCCAAAATTCTCGAGAAGAAGGCTAAAATCATCCGGGCGCACACCAGAAATTCCGACAGTATTCAAGACTATGTCGAATACAGATCTCGAGACTGGATGGATAAATGCGACTTGGATCGTATGTTCTGGTCCGAAATACGGGGTTTGCTCTCTCCACTAGCTGTAAATGCGCAGGGTAGGCCCCACCTTTACACCGTACTCGAGTATTTGCTAACGGGAAATTTCCAAATAAAGGCATGTTCCTGTACGCCCGCATCGTAATGGACAATCTGGAGCTTCTGAGCGGGATAGAGGAGATTCGAGAGGAACTCCAGGCATATCCCAAAGACTTGGAAGAGGCGTAGGCGCACCTTCGACAACCTCATAGTAGGAAAACGAATTCGTTGCTGACGCCTTTCGGCAGGTACCATCGAATTTTCTCTCGGATCAATGGATTACGGCCAAACTTGCGACGGAAGGCTAGAAGAGTATTGAGTTATATCGAATGTGCTCCAATACCACTAACTGCGCAGGAGATTGAACAAGCTTTATTGGTTGACTCGGCCACCAACGAAGCTCCAACGGTTGTAGCTCGTATCAACTTCGTTCAGCTTTGCGGTCCAATTGTCGAAGTTGTGGATGAAAAACCACGGTTCGTGCATTTCACTGTTAAAGAGTGAGTTCAGAATAGAGGCGCCTGTATTTTTCCTGCTGCTAATCCATTCCAGATACCTTTTCAGCCAGCAAGTTGAGGACTTCATTAACAAAGCCGAAGCAAACTTGGATCTTGCGACCTGCTTTCTCAGCTATCTTTGCTCTGAAATCTTCAATAACAACCTCACCGATGCGGAAATTCGGGAAAATATTCTGACCGGCAAATATCGATTACATGAAGCCACAATTTTACACTGGACTGATGTGATTCGGCCATACCTCCGTAAATCACATCACTTGCCGACTCCTGAACCTGTGAATAAGCTCTTGTTACAACTGAGTCACCAGCTCCGAAATGTTGACTGGCATCATGAGCCTGAAGCTGCTGGCTTTGATACCTTTCAATTTGAGTCACCAGAGGTCCGCCAGTTAACAGGAAGTGCAGTGCGATTCTACAGAAACGAGCGCAGAATTGAGTGGAACTTTAGCAATGGTAGGTGTTTACCCTCCTACCAGGGGATATTTCCTTTTAAAACCACCTTTAGTTGTATATCTAAACTAACAGGGAACTGACAGCTGAGTCCTGGGTCAATATCGACCCATTGCTCACATCGCGCATGCTAGTGCGTATTCACGAGCAATACGAGTCTTTGATATGCCGGGGCAGAACTCACGAGTTCGAATGCC
Organism: Monosporascus ibericus; assembly: GCA_004154915.1. Classification (NCBI taxonomy): domain Eukaryota; kingdom Fungi; phylum Ascomycota; class Sordariomycetes; order Xylariales; genus Monosporascus; species Monosporascus ibericus. Next base: position 113,006 of record QJNU01000179.1, read on the forward strand.
ACTGCAGTACACTTCAGAGGCACTATGGGGCACGTCTCTTCAGATGCAGTTTCCCTGCTTGTCCTTTTCATCGTCAGGGCTTCCAAACACGCTCGGACCGAGATGCGCATATCGCGCACCATATCAGGCCTTACAAGTGCTCCTCACAGTCTTGCGAGTTTGCGGTAATTGGGTTCGATACAAGGGGAAAGCAGCAGGATCATTGGCGAAAATTTCACCAAATTGAACCTCAGCTCACAGCTTCTAGATTTGGTGAGCTTACCAAAGATGAAGCCCGCCTCCTCCTCTTCGAATTCGTCAGAACTTACAACGTTGATGGTCTACGGCGAATACTATCCCTTTCACATGACGTCGCTTGTTGCGATGCTGCTACGCTGGCAGCTCAATTAGGGTCCTTACCCATGGTTGAAATACTGGTTGGAGATCGTCTAGGCTATTTGAGAACCGAATTCATTGCAGCAGCACTGCGGAGTGAAGACCTATCACTGCTCAAGTGGCTTTTCAACAGAATGGACTCAATCAGGAAAAATAGTGCGTATAGATACTTCGTTAGCACATTGCTCAAGACCGACTCGGAGGAAGTGTACGACCTCTTAGAAGGCTACCTCCTATCACCCGAAAATCATGAAAACGGGGAAATATATTACGGCACGCGCAATCCATTACTGTCCCTGCCAAACTGCGCCAAAACCGAAGTGCTTTTTCAGGAGATCAGTTTCACTGCGGTGAAGAATAACCTCGTTAGAGAAACTCGGTTAATCCAAACCTGGAAAAAACTCGACGCGCTTCGCAAGCTCAAGCCTGAGCCACTTGGGTTCGCATTGACCCGGCTAGCAAAGTCGAGCTGTTCAATTATGCTTGCAGAAGCACTTTTGGAACTCGGCGCAAACGTCAACTACCCACAGTATCCAGGCTCGCATGCAAAGGGAATAACTTCACTTCATCACGCTACAAAGCGCAAGAGTTCAACAAGCGAGGCTGCACACTTCATGCAATTTCTACTAGCCCAGGGAGCCGACCCTAGACTTGGCTATGCCCAAAGGTATCCACGTATGGAGCATGGAGCTAATGAAGTTCTCAGATGGCTGAACATGACTTGGGACGAGCTCGTCAGCAGCACCCAACGTGGGCGGCAATCACCGGCTCATAACCTCACGCAGAGCAAGGGACCACGGTTACCAGCTCAATCATATGACTCGGGTGATTCAGAAGACTCAGTCATTGAGATCTTAGATTAAAATACATAAATACTGTGCCTATGACAGATGGTCTGGTTGGAATCCGAGAAATTGGTACATGGTTTCTGAAGGAGATGCTCTCATCCTCACGGGAGAGGTGAATCAAGGAGCGTTGGCAACGAGGTTTCTGGTGCATTTTCATTTCAGGATTTCTAACAGTTTCTAAGCCCAGGAGTTAGCGTTCAATCATAACACCTATGGCCAGGGGGGATATGACCTACCTCCCATCTTCTGTGAAATACCACCGATTCGTCGACGTCTGAGGGAGAAAGGGACTCCTTTATCAACTTCAATTTGTCTCGTTGAATCCATTGCACGTACTGAAAGATGTTGTCAGTTTTTCAAGTTGATTTGGTCCTAAATGGTGTAGCTGGGGAGACCGGCTAGAACTGGATGGGACTGCTTACTGATTCGATTGAGTTAGGGACGATGTAACGAGTTATGACGACAGTCCGTTGCTGTCCAATCCTATGCACCCTGTCTATCGCCTGAGACTCTGCCATTGGATTCCAGTGAGGCTCGACTAGATGGACTGAGTTCGCCGCGGTAAGGTCGAGGCTAGGGTGATGGAACTTGTTAGAAGTGAACTGGATCCGTCGATTTTAGGAATGATCAATCATACCCTTCTCCTACGGCTCCAATAGAAGCAAGCAGCACGACGCTGCCTGAATCGCTGCTGAAGTTCTCGAGAACTTCTCTTCTGTGTGGGAGGGAAGATCGGCCGTCGATGCGGTAGAAGGTCAAACCGTGCTCTTTTAATGCCAACTGAATGAGGTCAAGCATTTTTGTCCAGTAACTGAATACGACACTGGAAAGGTCAGCCACATCAGCAACTGGTGCAGAGTACGATACCTCTTGTTTGGCTGTCCGACATTGTAATCGGGTCTTCCGCTTCGTTGATCTTGGAGAAGACTTTTCATCAATGCCTGGACCTTGGCAGACGGTTTATATTTGGATCTGGCAGTTTCGCCAAGGTCTTTGGACGCCTCCCGTCTTGGCTTGCATTTTGGACATGTCATTGACTCGGAACAATTGGCATCGGACTGGTCGATTTCATTGCACGAATCGCAAATCACATGCTGACAAGGGAATTCGGTGCATGCGGGTTCCGACAGGTTGTTCTCAACTTCACGGCCGCAGCAACTGCATTTCCTCATGCAGTGCTCTAATGTTTCCAGATTAACCGGGCTGGGGTCCCTGTTCTTCCACGCTTTCAGGGCCTCACTGGGCAGTAAATCTTCTCCGTGGTTGCATATCAACCTTAAAATATTGATGAGGACCAAGATGTTCTTCTTACCGCCCGACAGATCCTCCTTTTGTTGCGTCAATCGTTTCCCATCAGCGAGTAGATATGAACGACGCTTGAAGAACTCGTAAAGCTCCCGGTCGGTATCGCTCATTTCGACGAGCTCAACTATCTCGGTCTTTCGAGGTAATTTGAGTGCTGCAGCGTATTTGTCCTTTGTTCGGCGGAGACATGTGCATTGCACGAGCCTTTTTAGCTTTCGAATCCCATATGCCTTGTTCAAAGCAATGGCGTTACCTATCCAATAGTCGAAGGAGTCTTTGGTCGAGAAAGGAGGAACACCAATGAATGCCAGAAGAGCCCCGAAATCATCAAGAGAATTCTGAATGGGCGTTCCGGTGAGACACCACCGATTTTGAGCAGATATTGAGGCGGCGGCTTGGAAAATCTTGGAGAATCGATTTCGAATTGTGTGTGCTACGTAGTGTTTCCGGTTAGGTGGCAAGATCCCATTGACAGAGCGGAGAATGGATAGACTAGAAAGGTTGATCTGTGGTGTTCGAACATGTATCCAATGACCCTCACCTTCATCGAGTATGATTCTTGACCACCGTTGGGCGTATAGGAGACCATTGGTAGCCCATTCAGATCGGAGTGTGTCGTAGGTTGCCAGCACAACATCAAACTCGTGGAAGTTACCAGCCGCATTTTGACGTCCGGGGCCATGGTACACGAGTACACGAATTCTCCCGCGCCCAATATGTCTGTTAACCACTTAGTTTTCGCCGATGGGTCGGAAACTCAAGCTACGCACCTCTCAATTTGTCGTTCCCATCCGTATATTACTGCATTAGTAAGCAAAGCACTACATAAAATTGACATTAATCATACCTGATTTTGGCGTGATGATTAAAGAGGCTGGCAGAATACCTCCTTGAAGCAAATGAGCAAGGTGTTCGGTACTGTCAAGGGAGTGACAAATTAATGCTAGGGTCGATAAAGTCTTTCCGAGTCCCATTTCCTAAATCTTGTGAGATGATAGAACACCAAGTTCGACAACTGGAGTTGATCATACATCAGCAAGTATGCCACCTCGCAAAGGCGTTGGAGGACTATTGAGCGACGATCCTGTTACAACATGTCGGTAGCTATCAGAGATTCATAGAATCAGTAATCAACGCTCATTCGAAAGATAGGGTGTGCCATTACACTCTCCGTCCATCATTGCCGATGGACTGTTCCCAGAGTAACGGAAATTCAGCTTTTTCAAAAGCACCGCTTTCTCTCTCGACCATCATCGCGAGGGCCTCGAGCTGGTGACTGGGCTTGGTTAGTACATTATCCACATGGAAGGAAATATGGAGCCGATCGATTACCTCTTCAAGGCTGTGATAAGGCGTGTGCTAGGCTCAACCCTAGAAATCGTCTTTGTGCCTGCCCCATTGGCGCATTCAAAGATTTGAAGGAGTTTGTTCTTCTGCAGTTCACCAAGCGACTCTTCAGCGGGCGGGCTAGCATCTATGGTGAGATGATCTAGGCTGGGAACCTCTGTCCCAGGACGAAGGAGGTATTGTGGGTTCATGTAAGGCACCTTCCTGTCATACTCAGATGCGTGTGGGTGCTGAAGGAAAACGCCGTGGTCTGACAGGAAATTTGCGAGGGACTCGCGCTCCCGACGATAGCCATAGACGATGACACGAAGAGTGCCCAACTGTATATCACTCCTTTGGCGAAATGTCTTCGCTCCGTACGGTTTTCCAACGGATAGCGTTGCGGCAAGTGTGACTGAAAACTTATCCACAAGGCAGCCCAGTGTCGTAGTACCTAGGAAGCCGATACTCTTATTGGTACTTTCATCATTGACTTTTACGACGCTCCCGTTGAAGATGAGCTGCACAGGAAGATTTTTCGCGGGAGGCTCGGCGTTGCCTGTGCATGTTGTTTCAAAGCACGCCTATGACGGGGATCAGTCAAGAATACCTATATAGAGCAGATGCCACTGAGGTTGGGGTTCTAGGAGGGTGTAGGACAAAGAGGGGTGGAGGCTATTTACTAATCCAAAGCAAGTATCATATGGCAAAGAACCGGCTGCAACTGCATCATTTTGGACAATCGGGTCTAGTAGAGAGCTTGGTCATTATCATGACACTCGATTCTACCCTGGTTCAGACTTATTACCTGAGTTTGCGCCACTTTCCGCCACGTTCCTCGCCTTCTTATGTGTCTCATACTCCTCGTCTAGAACGAGGATAGGCCGTTTGCGGCTACCGAGTTGATCCATTTCGTCACAATCTAATTCATGCGTATATGGAAAACAAAAGTCAAAGTTGACCTCGATTCAGCTGCGGCGGGTTCAGGTTTCTATGACTTGCCACGTCTTAGCCTGGATGGATATGCTGGTTGCCTCAGTTTAGTCTGTGTAACCTGCCGAGGTCCACAGGTAATTTGCTACACTTCCATGTCATCACGAGCGCGTAGCCTGAAGCTGCAAGGACCCCAAGTGTGCAAGCAATGGCAACACACATCGGCAGGGGGCTCGCACCATCCAATAGACTGGTGGGGCACACCTCTGGGCAAAGCGGCAAAAGTTTCAAATATCATTCGCTTACTATGGTATTATGGGTAAATTTAATCACACTATTAGGTATGTGGGCTGGAGACCCACATAGTACTAACCTTCGAGCAAGTGTATTGCAATTTTTCGCAAGCTGCACTACCAGCAAGTCGTTCTCAAAAAAGTTGACACATTAAATAAGATATATTATAATTATCAGCAGTCACAGTGATCAAATGCAGGAATCTGGCGTAACTCTCATGCGTTAGTTCTATGTGTTCTAGGAAAGTACAAATCTAGTTTACGGGCAATCGCCCTGACATATTTATTTATGTCGAAGAAAATTATGCCGAAATTAAACAACGTAATTAATTGTTATAATATAGAGGTTATTACGCCTCTTAATTAAATAACAATTAACGAAATTATTATTAAATTTTATAAATATATGTCTTATAATTACGATGTTATAAAATAATATAGGAAACTTATCAATAAAAAATAAAAAATTATAACGTACCACACGGGCGAGCTGTACACACGGGCGAGCTGTACACTTTTTTGGCATTCCATAACAACAAATCCAAATAAAACAACCACAACGCGATAAATCAATTCAAACTAATCGGATTCTCCGTCGCTAGATGTCAGCTAACTGGGGGGTGCGTAGCGCACCCCATATACGGAAAGGTCACCTACTGATCGGCCCATACGTGTTCCGGAGCTAAGCTACTTAAAGTTGGATGAGTGCAACAGCACCTGCAACTGACCTAATACAACAACACAACTGATGTCCCCTATATCTGACACTAGACGTATCTACAACTTCTTTACAAATGCGCGTATTATATCCGGGCTTGCCGCAGACGCCACATTTCCGTTCCTTCGTTTTAACCCTTTTGCAACGATTACCCTTAACCGCTATTGGCTACAATTTTTCACTACCCCCTTCTTTTTCGGCCAAAAAAGCTTATCCCTCTTATATAATAAGTATTCCTCTTTTTTAAAAACGTTTGTTTTTGGTTTTTCGGCGTTTACTAAAAAGATAGTTAATTTTACGTAATTAGGCGGTTTCTTCCCGAAGAAAAGTTATTTCGTACAAAAATAACAAGTTATTTTTTATTAAAAAATTAACCGATTTTATTATTTTTGTCGGCGAACTACCTTAATAATTTTTAATCTTTTTTTATAAGTAACATCCTTGTTTCGTTATTTTACGGATATTTTTAGGGATTTTTGTAAGAAGAGAAAGAATGGAACCGGCGGAAGTAAGCGGCGAAACCGTCGGTATAGGCATAACCGGAGGAACGTTTAATTCGGAAAGAGCGTTATTAAGATTAAATAAAACAAGTCCAGCTTTTGCAAATCCGGATTTAATGTTATCGGACGTCATAATAATTTTAAACGCGTCGTAAAAACCGGCGAGGAAATCTTTTTTCGTAATATAAATATAATAACGTTATATTAAACTTTTGATATAAAGCGAATAAATACGTTTTAAAACGGAAAAGTAAAATAAATTAAAAGGTTAAAATTAATAAAAAAAATACGCGGGCATACAAAAAGTAATAATGTCGTTATTCGCGTAATATTTTTCGAATTCGATCGAATAATAACTTTCGTAACCGTTAAAAATAAAAAAACGTTTAATTTTTTTTATACGCGTTTAAATATGTTTATCGAAATATTAGATTTATTTTAAACTTAATTCGTTAATTATTTAATTATTAAAATTAATACCGACCTTTTAATAGGTTAGTAATAAATTATCGTAATATTAAAAAGTAAAATAAATTTTCCTTATTAAAATAATAAATAATAATATAACTTAACTTTACGAATTAATAACTTATATAATTATAACCCATTTCCGATTATTTTATTACGCCTATTTAAGTTTTTTACGTTTTTCGGCGTTTGTAATTATTATACCGCATATTATTAAAAGCCTTATTAAAAAGCCCGTTTTGTCGAAATTATAAATATCTTTTTTTGCGATACCGTATTTTGTGATTATAGCTTAAACCAGCTTAAACTATTTACAAAATACCTTTAAATTTTCGCATAATACTTTTTAATAATCGATTTTTCGATTTAAACGCATTTTAAGTTTTTTTTACCGTCGTATAAAAGTTAACGCCTAATTAACCTTAACGCATTTTACGGCGCGCTAACTAAATAACAAATTCGCTATATCTTTAATATGTTAAAGCCGGATAGGAAACGTTTACGTATTTAGGTTAAGGATTTTTTCGATAATCGATTTCTTTTCGGTTGGCGTTAATTTTCGCGAATTAGGAATGGTATCGGTTCAGGCGGGTTTGCCGTTAATTCGCGTTCCTAAAGTAGTAAATGGAACGTCATAAATAGAATTAAGCTTTTTATAACTAAATTTCGGATTTTGTTTTTTAGCCTAAACGGCTAGGTTCATTTTCGCTTTTTTTGTAAGTCGTTCCATATTATGGTTGTTAAGAAATAAGTAATTAAAGTTAAATAGTTAAAATGGTGAAAAAGGTGTACAGCTCGCCCGTATGTACAGCTCGCCCGTGTGGTACGTTATTTTTTAATATATTAAACACTAACGTCTTACACCACCTTGCGGTACATACCACCTCGCGGTACACTTTTTCCAACGTTCCAATTATCTAACTTCAATTACTTATTTCTTAATAACCATAATATGGAACGACTTATAAAAGAAGCGAGAATGAACCTAGCCGTTTAGGCTAAAAAGAAAAACCTAAAACGTAGTTATAAAAAGCTTAGTTTTATTTATAACGTCCCATTTACTACCTTAGGGTCGCGAATTAACGGTAAACGCGTCCGAATTAATATTATTCCCAATTTACGAAATTTAATTCCGACCGAAAAAAAATCGATTATCGACCAAATCCTTAACTTAAATACGCGAACGTTTTTTATCCGGCTTTAATACGTTAAAGATATGGCGAATTTGTTGCTTATTTAACGTATTACGGAACGCGTTAAGGTTAATTAGGCGTTAAGATTTATACGACGGCAAAACAAATTTAAAACGCGTTTAAATCGAAAAATCGATTATTAAAGGGTATTATGCGAAAATCCAAAAATATTTCGTAAATAATTTAAGCTTATTCGGATTATAATCGTAAAATACGGCATTATAAAAAAATATTTATAACTTTAACGAAATAAATTTTTTAATAAGATTTTTAATAACTTGCGGTATAATAATTATAAATACCGAAAAACGTAAAAGATTTAAATAAACGTAATAAAATAATCGGAAATAAGTTATAATTATATAAATTATTAATTTATAAAATTAAGTTATATTATTATTTATTATTTTAACGAAAAAAACTTATTTTGGTTTTTGGTATTACGATAATTTATTATTAGCCGATTAAAAAGTTAGTATTAATTATAATAATTAAATAACGAACGAATTAAATTTAAAATAAATTTAATATTTCGATAAACATATTTAAACGCGTACGAAAAAAACGAAACGCTTTTTTATCCTTAATGGTTATGAAAGTTATTATTTAATAAAATTCGAAAAATATTACGCGAATAACGATATTATTATTTTTTATATACCTTCTTATTTTTTTATTAGCTTTAATTTTTTAACGTATTTTATTTTTCCGTTTTAAAACGTATTTATTCGCTTTATATCGAAAATTTAATACGACGTTACTATACTTATATCGCGAAAAAAAAATTTCTTACCGGCTTTTACGACGCGTTTAAAGCTACCATAACGTCCGGTAATATTAAAACTGAATTCGCAAAAGCTGGACTTATTTTATTTAATTTTAATAACGTTCTTTCCGAATTAGAAATTTTTCCAGCTGTACTTACGCCGACCGTCTTGCCGCTTACTTCCGCCGGTTCTAGGGGGGGGGGGGGGGGGGGGGGGGGGGGGGGGGGGGGGGGGGGGGGGGGGGGGGGGGGGGGGGGGGGGGGGGGGGGGGGGGGGGGGGGGG